>BGNK01005442.1:26891-37492 GCA_003297005.1 Symbiodinium sp. clade A Y106
GGGGGGCCGCCTTCCGAGCTACGGCTCCAGCGGTGTCATCCCTGGAGGTGGCATACCTCTCAAGGACAGAGGACGAACGGCCCAGACGGGAAGAGCCCGAGCCCTCCCTCTCCCTACAATGTGCTGGCAAGGCTCATTGCTGCAGTTCCCAGGACAAGGCCCGAGACGGGATTGGCGAGCCTCAAACGCGAGCTGAATCTGAAGACAACCGAGACGTTGAATGTTGCTAGCGAATGCCTGTCTGGCGGAGCGCCCCAAAAAAACGGCAAACAACCTGCCTCGAATGACTTTGTGACTTGCTGGAGGGTTGAGTCTGTATGGTTGCTTCAAGCTGCAAACCGCAGCTTCGGATTGCAGCTGTAGCCAATAGCAACATTCATCGATGAGCTAGCTAAGGCTTAACATCAGATGCGCAATGCAGTGCACCCGTAATTCTTCAACATGCACCAGTCCAACAGCGCTCCCAAAACCATGGGCTACCAGAAAGGTCTGATGAAACATTCAAGCTTAAACACAGAAGTCCGGATCGGAGGGCCAAGGCAGAGACTCAGTTCGCTTTTGTGCGCACCGTAAGGCAAGTAGCATCAAGCCAGCCGTGCCACCAATGGAAGCGGCAGCGCCCATAATTCTGGCATCGGGCATCAAATGGGAGCGTTGATGCTTGGCGGTTCCCAAGGCTACGAATCAAAGAGAGAGTCCGTCGGCGGCCTGCGGTCGTGGTCCGAGCTGGGAGTCCCCGAGGGCAGCCAGGGCAAATCCATCACCGACTCCGCCATCGCGTCGCCTGCTTTAGTAAAAACGCCGCAAAAACGGCTGAGCTATCTCATTGCATCGAGCCGCAACGTGAGATCTCCTGAGTGCCGCACCGTCCGGGCTCGGATGCTCAGTCAATTCCTGGGGATGCTTCTACCATGTGAGACGTTTGACGTATCGCACTGGAACGAGGGCAGCTGAAAGGAAGCGGACGGCAGTATCTGCGTAGCGTTTCACTTCTTCGCTGCGCAGGCGAAACTACTTTGCGGCAGGGATCCGGTGGTAGTGGCCCTTGTGCTTCATCGTCACTCGCCTGGCAGCGGAGCAGCGTTTGAGTGGAGTCAGTGCATCGGCTGCAGACCAAGGCCTTGTCGCTGCCCCGATCCTCCTTTGCTTCCTGCGTACTGGCTCTTACCGGGAACAGCACAAGGACTGCACAAGGACAGTCCTCCGTCTCTCGGCGCGTCCTCTCTGGAGCCATCGTTGCGGTGCCGCAGGTCAGGAAAGGAACTAAATTGTCCGGTCGACTGTCGAACACGAATGAACAGCTAGCTGAGGCATAGTCACATGGCTTACATGCAAGGCTGTCACGACCGCTCTGGCACCACAGTCTGGAGAAAGGGGCAGCACATGAAGTTTCGCTCTGAACACCCGCAACAGGATCTTTCCCATGCTATTCAAACCGGAGCTTACAGTGTCAACTGGCTAATCAACTGGCTAAACAATGAATCGTGCAATTGCGAGCCGCCGCACAAATCAGTACAGGCGCAGAGTGGCTCAAGCCTATTCTCTTACTGGACAGGGTGCCGACAGTCCTTCCGGGTTTCCGGCCGGATCGAAACGGATAAAAACGAGCTGTAAGAAACCCACAAGTTGGATTCTTCCGCTTCGTATCTGCGTGCTCCTGCATACCGCATAGAACCACAGCAACCACGCAAGCCATGTCATACGACCAACAGCATTCAACATGACAAGTTCAGCTCATCTGTTGGAGTCTTCTGCTCCGCATCTGTGCCCTCAGTCATGCTGGCTAAGACAAAACGTCATCCTCCGCTGATATGCAATACCCAAGCAGGCGATGCGATTCAAGACGAGAAGTTCACCTCATCTGTTGGATTTTTGCGCCGCATCTGTGCCCTCTATCATGCTGGCCAACAGTCAACTCAAGCAAGCCAATCGATCAAAAGCATTCGACATGAGAAGATCAGCTCATCTGCCAGATTCTGGCTGCTCCGCATGTGTGCCCAGGACAAGCGGGAAGCCAACATGTCATTCTTATGAATCACGCTAGCCAAGCAAGGCATGCGAACAACTGTGCTCAACATGACAAGTTCAGCTCATCTGTTGGATTATTCTGCTCCGCATCTGTGCCCTCAGTCATGCTGGCTAAGTCAACATGTCATCCTCATCAACCACGATACCTAAGCACGCCCGCGAACAACCGTGTTCAATATCACAAGTTCAGCTCATCTGTTGGATTCTTCTGCTCAGCATCTGCGCCCTCAGCCATGCTGGCTAATTCAACATGTCATCCTCAATAGCCACGCTAGCCGCTAGCCAAGCAAGCCATGTGAACAACCGTCTTCAACATCACAAGTTCAGCTCATCTGTTGGATTCTTCTGATCCGCATCTATGCCCTCAGTCATGCTGGCTAAGTCAACATGTCATCCTCAATAGCCACGCTAGCCAAGCAAGCCATGCGAACAACCGTGTTCAATATCACAAGTTCAGCTCATCTGTTGGATTATTCTGCTCCGCATCTGTGCCCTCAGTCATGCTGGCTAAGTCAACATGTCATCCTTATCAACCACGATAGCCAAGCAAGCAATGTGAACAACCGTCTTCAACATCACAAGTTCAGCTCATCTGTTGGATTTTCTACTCCGCATCTGAGCCCCCTCCCATTGAAAGCAGCGCTCAAGCATGCAAGACGATTCAACAGGCTCGTGTCAGCTCATCTCGGATTCTTCGCTCCGCAGCTGTGCCCTCAGTCATGCTGGCTAAGACAAAACTTCATGTTCCCTTGACATGCAGCGCCATGCACGCGATTTCACTCGGCAAGCTCAGCTCATCTGTTGGATTATTCTGCTCCGCATCTACGACCTCAGTCATGCTGGCTAAGTCAGAGCGTCATCCTCTTTCACGCTTCACGGAAGTATTCAAGCATGCGGTTCGTGCAACAGCACTGAACATCACCCTCTCGCCTCATCTGCTGCATTGTTTGGCTTCATCGCCGTGTTCTATCACACAGGCTGAAACTTTTAGCCATGCTCCTCCCAACCATGCCACCCGAGCAAGCCACACGGTCAGCAGCATCCAAAAACGCAGTTTCAGCTCCTCTGTTGGATTCGTTGGCTTGTGCACATCCCCGAGCGGTTCGTTCTAGTGCTCAGTGTCTCCAAAACAATGGAACCCTTGACACTGCAGATGCTGGCCCACCTCAGCCAACAAAGCCAGGGAATATTGCCAGCAGCTGCCCCTGCACACCAACGTCCGAACACCATCCGAAGACTCAAATAATTTTCAATGCCGGATGCTGGAGGCCTGCAGGACCTGGACACAAGTCGTTTTGCTATGATCAGTGTGGAACTGTATGGGTAACCTAGGAAGGTCTCTTGAGCGGCACAAGTACAACGACCGTAACAAACATGTCACGCAATAAACTCAACACATACCGTAGAAGGCCCTTGCTGCCTCTCCGCTGACCGTCCCGGGGCTGAGCGTTCCCCAGCACACGTATCTTTGATCCTATCTGACAGCTGCCAGCAAGACAGCTGCTGCCCTGCGTTGGCCTCTCGCAGGCACTGACCGCAGCACCTCAGGCGTTTGGCTTTCGCACGCCCTGATATGGCCCTCCCTCGAGTTCTCTTGCCACCCTTGCGCCGTCAGCTTTCCTGCCCGATTTCCCTGGGATCCCGGCCATACACGATGCCATCAGCCTGCAAGCGCCCTTGCAAAGAGGTGCGGAACCTGAGCTCAATGTCAGAGATCTTGACGGCGCGGCATTTGTGTAACCACGTCGCTCAGTCTGTGCTGTGGAATGACGAGGGCGCTGCACAGATGCAAAGATCAGCAGGAAGCCAGGCCAAAAATCAACCCTCAACATGTGGGACGATCCCACGGCCATGAGTTGAGATCCGACACCCAGTCTGAAAGGAAACACAGTTGGCTCGACATCTTTCTCTCACCCGACTTGTTAACAATTCGAACAGACCTTCGGGTACAGTGAAGGTGACTATGACCATGTCGCTGCTGAGGACGACGATGGTGCGGTGATGAGAACGAGGATGATGACGGTCATGGTGATGGTAGTGGGGTGTGCCGGAATGTCAATGCTGCTATGTAGTGCCGCTGGTGCTTGTGCCCGGGGGGTGCCCGTGGTGCTGGCAAGGCTATGGTGCTCATGGTGCCGATGGTGACGGTGGTGGTGGGGCGGTGGTGGTGGTGGTGGCGGCAGTTGTTGCAGTGGCAGCAGTGGTAGCGGTGGCGGCAGTGGTGGCAGTGGCAGTGGCGGCGGTTACAATCTATAGAAACGTGACAGCGCTGTCGTCCGCTAAGAGCCCAACAGCTGGAGAGCTTCCACCCAGCTGCTCCTCCGGTTTCAGCTATCGCAGGCATGCGCAGAACACCAAGTCTCACCGGCAGCTGGCAGTGGCTGGTGCGCAACAGTGCGAGAAAATTCGTTGCTTACCGTTGCTGTGAGAAGCGCCGAAATCAGCGGTCCTCCTGCGAAACTCTGCCACAGCCTGTGTCAAGTCCTGCTGGCAAGGCATCGCTCTCAAGTGAATAACCCCGCGCTTGCACTGTGAGCACGAAACAGACGCTTGAGATATGTAGGACACTCGCAAGTGTAGTGATGCGGTAATGATGGTGATGATGGGGCAGATGAGGAAGATGATGAAGATGGGGAAAATGGTGGATGATGGTATTGACGAGAATGACAGTGGCGATGGTGGTAATAGTGGCATGACGGTGATGATGATGATGATGATCCCTGTCGCGGTGAAAACGATGATGACGATGAGGAGGAGTAGAGGAGGAGAAGGCGGAGGAGGAGGAGGAGTAAATGAGGATGATGATGATGATGATGCTGCCGGTGGTGGTGATGATGAGGGCGGTGATGGTGATGATGCTGATGATGATGACGATATCGGCTGTGATTCATGGGTAACCGAAATCTGTTGAAGGCGGAATGCCATGTCCCGTGCACCCAAGCCCTCTTGTGCAGCGGCCCGCCGGTGTCCTTCGGAGTGCGTGGGACCGTACCGGTAGCGGCACCTGTGATCATGAGCGGCTTTGCTGAAAAGGAGAGATGCACTGCCGATAACTCTTCGAAGTATTGCCATTAGATTGGCCAAGCGCGTAACCGGTCTAGCATCCCAGAAAGCGGCTGGCAAGACTAGTGATTCCAAGACTACCAGAAACGCGAACAAAGCCATCCATGGTAACGACAGAAACAATGCCAACTAAGTTTACAACATGATACTTTAACAAAGAAAGTGGCGAAAGGAGCTGGCATAACCACGACTATGACAATGTTCTCAAATGCTGTTAGTACATCCATACTGTCCGAACAGCAACAAGGCTCTAATGGCAAGACGATACATTCAAGCACCAATCATCACACTACAAGCAAGCAGTAAACCAAAACGAATAGAAACACTCATGAAAACAATAACACTGGCAACTTTCTTGCTTACTTTGATCGTGAGAAGAAGACTCAGTACTTACATACCACGCAAGAAAAGATTCTGGTTGTAGTACTAGTGGTGGCGGTAAACGGTAGTTGTAGTGGTGGTGGTAGCGGCACTGGCACTGGCAGTGGCACTGACAGTAGTAGTAGCCGTGGCCGCGGCAGTTGTGGTGGTGGTCGTTATGGTGGTAGCGGTCGAGGTGGTAGTAGTAGGAATAGTAGAAGTAGTTGTAGTAGTAGTAGTAGTAGTTGCAGGAGTAGTAGTAATAGCAGTAACAGTAGTAGTAGTGGTAGTAGTAGTAGTGGTAGTAGTAGCAGAACTAGTGGTAGTAGCAGTAGTAGTAGTAGTAAAGCGCCACGAGTGGTTCGAGACCAGGGGAGGTTCATGGAATCTTCGGAGCGATCTGCTATAATCCACGGGAGAGCGAGAGTCTTGGAAAAACCGGCTGTGATAACATCTCTGAGTGACACCTTCGCTATTTGCAGCAGCTGTGTCTGGCATACTGGCAGTATTGCACTCCACAATCTCTGCTGGAAGACGCAACAGCTATTCTTCCGGCATCGGACTTTCTGATCATCCGAAGCTTTGCCAACGAGAGTACCCGTTTGTATTTGGACGGACACTTTAGTTTGCACTCTGGACCCTGCAGATCTTTAGTAGACTTTCCACGGCCCCCGCATCACAAACACCTCCTGAGTATCAACATGGAATAGATCATCGACAGCCTGAACAACGTCATCAAATAGAACGTGAGGGAGGTTCGCACTCGTTCCGGTCCCAAGTCTGGACACCGAAAGATGAAAACTATACATACTTAGAACCGAGCTCGGCTGGCGTGCGGGTTGACTTTGCGCCTTCCACCAAGCCTGAACCTGTCTCGACAGGGAAGCAAGGAAGGAGCGAGCAATGGGCCCAATCAGAAAATTTTCTCGGATAAGGAAAAGATCATACAAACGAGCCATCAGAAGAGCAGAGGCAGAAGCTCAAGAATCGGTGATGTACAGAGGTCGCTTCCTTGTTCGGCCAGTTCTTCTACCTATGATGGTTGATACTACGCAAAGCGTAAAACCTAGAGTTGCCGTGGCAACCTGGAACGTTGATGGACTCTCTAGACCCTTGTTTGCCGAGATTCGTAAATGGCTCAGGGAGCATGATGACATAGGGGCGTTGCTGGTGCAGGAGAGAATGGTCTGAGAACGGCTGGAATTACATTCATTCTACATCTGGAAAACGAGGCTCTGGAGGAGTCATGATTGCCGTCAGAGACTCAATTTTCCCAGCCCCAGCGAGCTCGAGAAGTGGTGTGAAATTCATGAAGGGCGAATGCTACACCTGCGTTGTCAGGCACATAAACAACAGTTCGACTTCTTGTGTATTTATCAGTTCGTGCAAGGTCAAAAGGGTGACAAAGAAGAAGTTCAAGAGCCGCGAGAAGCTGCCGGGTCTGCGGGTTTGGTGTGCCGAATAGGACCTACACGGAGGCAGCAAAGCAAGACCAGGAGCTCAGTATGAATTGTCTCAGAAGGCACAAACTCTGTGTCGCTAACAGTTGGGGGCGCAAACGTGATGCCTACACGTACAAGCACATTGGTACCAGCACGCAGATTGATTATATCCTTTTGCGTCAGGCATGCGCAGACCAGAAAGCTAAGAGCAGCCGGCCCATCAACACACCGATGGCAGGATGGCGTAAAGCAGGGCATATTCCAGCGCTGTGCACCATGCCAATACGATGGACACCATAGACAAAAGGGAAGAATACCTCATCACACGCGACCAACTTCGATGTGGTGGCCACGCCGGCACCTTCTGTTGATCAACTACAACCGGGCACGGTGACGGTGGAAGCGCTTTTCGTGCTGCAGCGTGCACAACCACACCCGAGTCGGGTAAGCAGGCCAGCCCTCGGCTCCGTAGATCAAGAAATTGAGCAATGTTGGTCGATAAGGCATAGACTTTTGCCCCTTCCCAAGCATAATCCCAAAGCGCCCTCCTTCAACCTGATCTTTGTGGCCGATCGACTACGCATGGAATACGATAAAGCGCCCAGACTATTGAAGCGTGCACTGCGTAGTCGAAAACGAGAACAGACATTGGACATGCTTGGACGTGCGGAAGCGGCGGCCCAGGCAGGCGACTCCAAGTTGCTATATGGGATGCTCAAAATCATGTGCACTGGACAATCAGTTCAGAAAATTCGTCTGCGCAGTCCTAATTGCTGGCTAATGTCGGCCCGGCATCGGAGGAGTGTGACATGCTTGTTCAGTACACTAAACAGCTGTTTGATGGACCTGAGTTTCCTGAATGCACATTGCAATCAACCCTTGAGCATATGATGGGTGATGATCGTTGGTACGCGGCGCTTCTTGAGGTTAAGGCCGGCAAAGCAGTACCGAGCGGTGCACCCCCAATTGAGGCATGGAAGCAAAACGCAGCTGTGACAGCGTCTGTTCTGGGCGCCATCGCACGAAGGCATCTTTGTGTTCCAAACCCAGCGGTACCGGGACAATGGTGTGAGGTTCAGTTGGCTTGGCTGCCAAAACCGTACAAGACCCCTTGCATTCCCAGTAACTTGCGGAACATAGGGATCATGGCGACTGACACAAAAACATTTATGACGGTCCTCAAGAATTTGATTTTGCCACATGTCAAAGCTGGTTTCTTCGAAATTCCACAATTCGCTTATCGCCTACATGCGGGAATGCCCCATGCAATAATGTGCGGTGCACATCATTGCAGGTTGGTTCGTGATGCAGTGGCTCATGCTCGCTCTGACGCTACTTCAAGATTGACAGGCCTGAGCACCACAGGGCTTCGGGGTGGAATCATGCTGAGCTTGGACTTAGCTAAAGCTTTCGATTCGGTCACTTTCCAGGAGATGTACGTCAGTCTTAGAGAATGCAATGTTGACGACTCTGTCGCGAGATTGCTGATTGAAGTACATAAACGCACGACCCGTACCGTTCGACACTGCATGTGGACAGACTGGTTCCTCGATCATGCGACGTGGACTACGGCAAGGTTGTCCTGCCGCTCCTTTCATCTTTGCAGCTTGGTCCGTTCGAATCAATAGAATTCTCAACATTAGGTGGTGTCAGGATCACTTGAGCTATTTCGCTGATGATGTTCACGCGTTTTGGCAGATACTTTCAACTGTGGATTTTCAGAAGGCTAAACAGGACATTGCGCGCATCATCACTACCATCCAGGAAAAACACATGAAAGTGAACCTGGAAAAGTCTGCAGTCGTCCTCTTGCTTCGAAGCCAGGCATCTTCGTTGGTTTGATGGTAAACAATGGCTACGAGTCCAGGCATCAAATGCAGGTGAGCATGGCATTTACCTACATGCTGCCATATGGTGCATATGAACAGCAGACGTTGAGAAAGCGAGCAGGTCAGGCTTGGACGACGTTCCACAGTTTTCGGCCAGCATTGCGAACGCGGGGACCTTTGAGCGCGCATCAACGCCTGCGCATTGCCTACATTGTTCTACGGGATTGCCTTTGTCGGCATCACAGAACATGTGTACAGACAGCTCGCATCGATCTTGGCACACATGCTGCTTCGCAAGGTCTTGCGCATCCACGAGCACGGTGTTTCCAATGAGGCCGTACTGCAACGCGCTCAGATCTCCATCGAAGCCTATATAACACGTGGGCTGGATTGCAAACGACAATCTCTACAACATGACTCCTTCCGGTGTGATTCCTTGCGAAACGAGGCATTACAACAGTTGGACTGGCAGTGCGACTCCATCAAGAAGGCAAGTACACGAAGCAGCAGCGCATCGGTCTCGATTGTTTCTGGGTGTGAGGTAGCATGTTTTGTGTGTGGCATTTCATATGTCAATCGGGAGGCTCTCAATGCTCATGTTACGTCGCGACACCCTGACATACATCAGCAGGCTCGTCGCACTTTCGATCGTCTTCGGCATGCCCTTCACGGTCTTCCCATTTGCAGGCTATGCAGGAAGCAGCGGTACGATTGGATCAGCCTGGAAAGGCACGTTACTGAGGGGAGGTGTGAACGCTTAAAACCTGCGGCTGCACACAAGCTCCAAGAAGCTCAAATCATTGCGGAGGTTGAACGAGAGGAGGAGATCGACCCTCCGGCGCCCCCGGCATCGCTGCCCGCGGTGACGCCGTTCCTTGAACAGTTTCGACATCTACTACACAGGCGGAGATCCATGACATTGTCCATCATGAGACAGCTATTCTTTCCTTGCGTGACAGGGTGCAACCAGAAGTTCACCAGTGGTCTTCGCGTTCACTGGCAAAAAATTCATAAAGTTGAATGGGAGTGGGTGCACGGGGAAATCGAGGCTATCCTGGGCAGCCTCTCCTCGGTCTTCCAGACGCCGTGTCAATTCTGTGGCAGCAAGGCCACGGACGGCAAGTATCGCTCCACCAAGCACGCACACAAATGGCCGGCGCTGTTCCAGGCATTGGCAGTGCAAACGCTGCATCGTGCCGATCGGTTACCGGCGGCTCTCACGGCCAATCGTGGCCCATCGCTCAAGCAGTCTGAGAAGCAGCCATTGTATATGACCCAGTCGACCCTACAACAGCTATTGCACTTCGTGCCAAGGTCGTAGCTTCAACATCTTCAATGACTACATCTTCCGGCCAAGGAAAGCCCTCGTGCAACACCCCTCAAACCGGTGTGGCATCATCGACAAGCTTGACTATGCCGCGACCTTGTATTCATGTTGGCGAAGTTTTTCTTCATAATCCTCACACATTGTGCTATGTCAATGCCAGCGCGTTGGCTCTGATTCACACCCTTGCAAACGGCACTCAGATGCGACGTCTTCCACCACTTAGAGCTCTTATCATGTCAAATCAACTTGATTGCGCAGCTTCAGTTTAGGTCCCTGACTAGAGGCTGGACCTTCGAAGGGAGACAGAAGGATGCAGCGGAGTTCACGATGCACCTGCTGCGGCAGGCGCAACTACAGCTCAGCCAACGGCAACCCCGGCTTAAAGTACCTGATCGTGCTCAATTGCGGACACAGGTGAGCAATTCATTCGTCTGCCAATTTAAAACCACAACGCAACTTTTGCGCACACTGTTGAGCCTTCCGCAAGCGGTCTTTCACAAGTCAAACTACAAAGCAAGTTAAGCTTTGTTCTGCTCTAAAAGTGGGGTCTCA
>BGNK01005443.1:0-25814 GCA_003297005.1 Symbiodinium sp. clade A Y106
CTAACAGGACCACACTGGAAGTACGTCTTAGTACAGAGAAAGTTGCGGAAATCGTCTTTCGAGTTGGCGCCAAAGCGCGCACGCACAGAGCGCGCAGGGCCTCCCTTAAAAAAAAACCCAAATCAACCCGAGACCCCAAACCCCAAACCGCTCAACTCCTAACCCCTAAACCCCTAAACCCTAAACTCTTGAATCCTTGAAGCCCAAACCCTGAGACTGAGACTTGATGATGGTCTCGCCTTTCTTGAGCGCATCGTACTTCTTGCCCAGCTCCTCGGCGTGAATTTCGCAAACTTCGGAAATCTAGGCCTCTAGGAGGGCTTCGAACACTCGGCAGATGGCTTAAGGTGCCGAGCTTGCTATTCCAAGTAGTCTACGGGAATAGGGTTCAGGGTCCAGTTTTGGCGTGAAGGAGAGTCCCTGTTGCTGGTCTTGGCACTCTTGTAGAGTTCTTGGCTGTTCACGAACCCTAAACCCTAGACCCTAAGCCCTGAACCTTAAAACCCCGAACTACCATTACTACTACTACTACTACTACTACTACTACTGCTACTGCTACTGCTACTACTACTACTACTACTACTACTACTACTACTACTACGTGGAAGCCTGAAGCTGAAAATGCCCCTACTGAATGACAAAGATAATCGTGATGGTAATGGTGTTGATGATGACAACTATGTCATGTTCTTGTGATTGCGATGCCCATGTGGCCATCACCACCACCATCATCATCAATGTCCCTCGCAATCACGACCGGGGGGAAGTCACAAAGGCTGCCGTGCCACATCGGGGCTGATTCCCAGCTTCTTGGCTCCGTCCATGGCGTTGAAGACCAGGCCCTAGGAACGACAGGTTTGGGGCTCTAGGGTTGAGTTTTTGTGTGGGATTACAGCGGCTGGTGGATTACAGCGGGGGTTCAAAGGTCCCTCTGGCTTCAAGGGCTTCCGAGATTCGAGGTTTAGATTTATTTTTTCTTGGCTAAACTTCGGATTCAGGGCTCACTACACGACTCCATCCTCCGATCACAAGGCAGAACAACGATCAGCAGCCACAAGCCCCCTCGGCATCTGACATCTTCCATCACCTTGCTCCATGCCACGCCGAACCTCGAATGTGAGCCGCATGTCGTGTGGGATCCAGTGCAGCGAATGCATCCATTGCTCTGAGAATTAGCTGCAGCACAAGACCTCCTCCTTCGAGGTACGCCGCGCAACTTGCAAAGGACAAAACTCCAAACCTTTCATCCCGTCTAGACCATGACTTTGTCAGGGATTCACCAAGTGGCGAGGTGGCGTTCCCGTGAATGTATCAGGCGATGTTATGGAGGCTTTTGCACGGGCTCTGTATGAAGTCGCATGGGTCAAACAGGATGTTCTAGCCAGGCGGCTGCTTCTCGAACTCCGCCTGAGCCTTGTCCTTTGAGATGCGAAGATTTCGGATTGAGGGCTTAAGGTTCAAGTTTTGGGGAGTTTATGGTTTAACTTTAGCGTGTTGGGGCTTCGGGTGAAGCTTGCTGTAGGCATCAATGCGAACTTACTGCCCTGCGGAACCCAACCGTGACTCCACTTCAAAGGCTCCCCAAAACTCTCCTTCCTTTCCTGAGAACCCTCAACCCTGTCGTTCAGGGTTTAGGGCCTGCCTTGCCTTATCCACCGGAATGGGCAAAATATAGCGGCGTTCATGATAAGCATAGAATTTTGCGGTGTCGACGTACATAATGACTAGAAGGAGATACGACTACCAATTCTTCAGACCCTGATATTGCTTGAGAACACCTCTCCACGAACGGCGACAGCTTCTCAAGCACGGTCTTTTACACCCTAACCCCGGAATCCTCAGCCCTAAACCGGAAGCTCCTAAATGTTTGGGTTTAGGGTTCTGGATTTAAGCTGTATAAGGTCAACATCCCTAAACTCTTCAGCCCTAAACCGTTTAGCCTAAACCCCTAAAATCCGAAGCCCTAAGCCTTTTCACGCGAACCAAACTGCTTTCAGCAAGCCGTAATGACTACCCCCGATCTCCTGAACGGTGAGTTCCGACGGCTTCTTCATGACAGCCTGCCAAAGATTGGGTACTGCACTATAAGAGGGGTTCTATACAAGGGTTCGAAACGAAGCGTTTCTATGAGGGTTTAGTGGGGCTTTTGAGTTTCATAGGGTCTCAGATGGGCGCTAAGGCCGCTAAGAGCTTTATGGAACTGCTATAAACAACTTGAGGCATGTTCTTTCGTGCTCCTTGTCATGAGGGTCCTATTGTTGTTTGTACCCTTTTCAGACCGCAGGAGCTTGGGAGAGAATCATTATCAGGGGTCAGGGATACTAACTTCGGCGTTTCGGGTTTATGGCCTCGGATTTTGTGTCAGGGTTTATGGGCCCTGGGTTCTGAAAGTGGTAGTGGCAGATAGTGGCAGTGCTGGTGCTAGCGGTAGCGCGGCGGTAGCAGTAGTGGTAGTTGTCACAGTCGTCCGGAATCTCTGCAAAAGCACCGCAGAGCAAGGGCATCTGGTACTATAATATGCTAGAAGAAACACTACAGTATGCTACACTATGCTTTAATATAGTAGTTATGTATCTGAAGCGGTTGCCAGCGATTTACCAAAACACAAGACGTAGCACACAAGACGCCCTTCGTGAACCCTACAAGCGCGGCTGTGCCCCAAAGCTGAAACCCTAATAATCCCTCATCCCAAGAAACTCCATACTAATTTGCTATAATATTCTCAACATCTTTATATGTACTATAACCTATCACATACTATGATATGCTTTACTGTACTATACTGTAACAAAAATCTCTCCGAAGCCCTTCATCCACCTTGGCGGCGATGGCGCCGTAGTGGATGTCGATGAGCTTCTTCTTGTCAATGACTTCGGCCTGACCAAGACGCTGCACCGCACTGTTACTGTAAGGGTCGCCATAAGGATTACTGAAAGGGCTGCCTGAGGCCAAAAGGTTTCATGTTAGATTTGTTGTATTTGCATAGGATGCAGTGTCTTCGGTTTTGAGTTTAAGGCTGAAGATTAGTGGGGTAAGATTCAGGGTTAGAGACCCGATGTCTTCAGGGACGTAGAATTAGGACATCGAGTTGGCCATCCCAAAACCACAGATCCCTAAATCCTAAACCCTAAGACCCTACAGCCCCCTACAGCCCCCTAAACCCTGCACCCCAGGCCTTGATCGCGCCCTCGCTCTTGATGGTCAGGCCGCCTTCCGTGAGCTTGTCCTGCGGACGTCGGGGGGCTCTGGGAGGTGAGACCTCCTACATTCCGAATCCTACATCCCGAGAGTACTGCTTGAACATGCTAAGACAGGCAGCTCCACGAGATGATCATTCCAAAGCTGAGGCAAACATGAACTGAGCTTCTTTGCTACATCCTCAGGACCATAAACATGAGCGAGCCCTTGAATATGGGCAAGGTCATATGGGTCACCTTGCAGGGATTCAGGGCTTCCTGTCCTTCACGAGAGTCTTCACCTTGTCGGTCCTCAATTTGCAGATATTCCACCATGCGTCAGGCTTAAGGCTGGCTGGTACCTCGAAACCTCAAATTCCTCAAAGGACCGAAAAACAGCCGGATTCCGAAGTCGAAGTTTTGTGTGGTAGCATGCAGAATCCTCAAAGATTACGGTATTTGAAACATCGACAGAGGGGTTCGTGAGTAGCGACCTTTGATGCCAGATTCGTATCCCTGGCACTTTGAAGCTGTCTTCTAGCTAGACCAATGCCCTGAAATGTCCAAAACCCAAACTCGAAAACGCGGAAACCCCAAACCCTGAAATCCCAGGGCACACCAACTGCCGCCACGGCTACACAGCATGGGGCTTGATGAACACGAAGGCTGTGTGCGTCTTCGCGCCGGCCTCCAACAGGTAATCTAGGGGCCTTAATATAATTAGGATAAGGTTTTGGGGCATGTTATGCCATTCTTAAACCAATAAGAGGCAACGAACTCTGAGGAATGAGAATTGTAAGTATGAAGGCTTCTATAGTAGCTTTTGGACTTTGAGCCTCTTGAAAATAGAGTCTCGACATACGAGGGCGTCGCGCAAAACAAGGATTCTCCTGACACCTGCTTACTGTCTATGCTAGTGTCCCCTATTTTCTGAAAGTCTCGCTCGTTCTTCAAAAAGCTGACAAGCTTTGGGATGGCTTTTGCACACGTCGATGCTTCGGGCTTGAGGGGTGGTTTGCGTTCGTTCCCGCCTTTGATTCCTCGCGACGCCCAGAAGATTTAGGGTTTAGGGTTCACGGTGTACGGCTGCCTCCACGATCTCAGCGTTCAGGCACTCCCCGGTGGTCTTCATGATGATGTTGGTGACCTTGCGAAAACTCTAACCGCGCATGGTCTTGGTTGCTGCTCTTGCAGAATCCAGAAGAGAGTAAGCATGAGTTGAAATCCACCGACTGTGGTGTAAATTTCTGTGGGCGTCTTCATGACAAACATGGATGCACATTTTAGTATTGATAGAGAGCACACAACCTCGACAGAAACGGGTAAACACGGACATTGATGTTGCAATAGTTGTCCAAGTAGCCTGAGACACACTCGCAGGCACAAGAACACAATCCTTGCGATGATGACCGGTCGGAATACGTATTTCCAGAACTATACCCTCGCAAGCCCTGCAAACGACACCCGCGCAAGCCCTCAAACGCGTGAATTCCAAGCCACAAAACAGAAGCCCACAACAAAGACCGTCAAATCCCACAAAATGCACAATCACTCCCCCCCCCATCCCCCTAAAGTCCCCAGCACCCTTGAAAGACCCCCAAGAATCCGAGAACACCCTTAAACCCGAAACCCTAAAACTCTAAAAATCCCTAAAAAAAACCCTCGAAAAGGCCCTGAGAGGCATTTTAAAAAACTCTCCAAACCTCTAAAAAAAACCCGATTGAGGTCAACCACGAGCTTCCTGGGGCCAAGGGCCCGGTAAGGGTCGCAGTTGGCCGCAGGGCGGCGGTCCTCCATGTAACCACGGCCAGCCTCTTAGGGTAGTCTTGGTAGTTTAGGGTTTAGGGTTTAGGGTAGTCTTGGTAGTTTTTGGGTTTAGGGTTTGGGGTAGTCTTGGTAGTTTTAGGGTGGTCTTCGGGCTTCGGGCTTAAGGACGTCAGGGTTTCTAAGGTAACCACGGCCAGCCTGGCTTTGCGGGCTTACACACGGCCAGCCTTTAGGGTGGTCTTCCGGTTTCGGGTTTGAGGACTTTCGGGTCTCTAAGGTAGCCACAGCCAGCCTTTGGGAGTGGCCACGGGGCTTTGAACTTCGGGTTTCGAAATAACGGCCAGCCTAGTGTTGAGGTGGTCATAGGGTTGCAGGTTTCAGGATTTCAGGGTTTTATTTCAGCTTACCACGGCCAGCCTGGCTCTAGGGCTTAGTGCTTAGGGTTTAGGGTGTTCGGGCATTAGAGCTCTAGGGTTTTGGGGTACGTTCGGGCTTAGGGAGTTTAGGCTCTTGGGGTTTATGGTGTTTTTGACACATGTTGGGATACACGTTCAGGGTTTCGGGTTTCGGGTGTGGGGTTCTAGGGTTTAGGGTTTAGGTTCTTAGGGTTTCAAGTTGAAGGAGTTTGGGATTTTAGGTTTACGGTTTGGGGTTTATGGGAGTCCTTGGGATGTCTTCGGGTGGTCTTTGGGCTTTCCTGAGGTTGCCTCCGGGCTTTGTTTTCAGTTTTGGGTTCAAGGCTTTAAGGCCCCTGAAGGAACGCTATCACGGCTTATCAAAGTGTTTTTGTGCAGTGAGTTTGGTTTAGGGTTACGGATGCAAGTTTCACTTTAATTTTCAAAGTACCCAGGCTCCATGATCATAGCAGTTACAATCATGCCACCGTCAAAATCGGGACAACAAGGACACCGTCACCACCACCAACCAGGACGGCAACCACGCCGAGGACGACCATCGCAAGTCTTCCCGCTTCTCCCAAACATGATTCCTCATACTAACTCATGATTTCTACAACGTCTCAAGTCCCGGCAACGTGGAAACTCAGAGGTGCACGGCGTATTACAACGGGGTTGAACGATTAGCGGAAAATGCTTAGAGCTCTATGAAGTGACAATATAACATACCCGAATTCCCTTCATGATAGTTTGCGTGAGCGTGCGAGTGACTAGATTTCGAGGCATTGGGTTTAGGAGCAAGTTATAACTAGAGTTGCAGGTAGACTGAATGGGATTATCTTAGGTGGTTACTTACAGAATCCGCTGATGCTTTAGGTACTTGTACATGCTACAAGCCCTATTAACACCTCATGCAAACTCCGAGAGAACCTTCTGAAATCCTACCCTAAGCCAGAAACCCGCACATCTCGCTCTACGTGCCGCCTTCTCGGCATCGCGGGGGATGCGGATGGAAGCACCGCGGTTGGCGACCCCGTACCTCGTCGAATGGTTGGCAAAGTTTTTGTATAAGGGCTCTAAACGAAAGCTGAGGGACTTGACAGATGGATGCAATGGATGTCTTAACACTCGTCGTCCCGTATTCATGGGTCCGACAACATGAGGATCCTTCTATTGAGGATCTGTCTTTGATGTACCATTCTTCTTGCACCTGCCACTCAAACTTTGAGGCTTGTAGTCACGTCTGCAGGGGCTTCTGGGGCTTTTAAGATCTTTAGGGCTTTAGAGTTAGGGTCTGAGGCTTAGGGTATCAAAAGCTACAGTAGACCTGCACTCCCCCTTCAACATCCACAAACTTGCATCTAAAATCTAAACTCTACCTGCGTCTGCACACATGTGTCTAAGAAAGCTTCCGGCCCTTCACGGCCAAGACCCGTCCTTCATGAGCAAACTTGTCATAACCAAGGCCACTATTGGTACCATCTCAGAGATCCTACCCGGAGTCGGCCCGAGACGCTTGAAGGTGTTGATGTCGCAGGTCTCGTGCTTTCCAGTGAGGCGCTTGTCGTTGCCCTCACCTCGGCAACGAGCCAAGCAATGCTCCTGCTGGGCTTAGTGGTTGGGGGTCTGTGTTGTGGGTTTGGGCTATAAGCAAGGTTATAATCAGGACAACCACAAGCTAGGATTCTTCTAACGCCAGAAGACCTACTGACAGCGAGACGAGTACGCTACGCGCATTGCTAATGCCCCTGGCTGCCATGATTTGCGTGCAAAGTGACAATATGCGCAGCATCAGTCAATGTCACTACTTGTCAGCGCTCCTATATTTGATGCCCGTTTCGTAAGGACCCAAACGAAGAACCCGCCCCCCTTTCAATGCCACATGCAAGCCCGGACAGACCACTGCGTGCTCTCAGACGACTCTTAATGAGAAAAAGCTATGTTCCAGAGATCTACCTGCGAACTCCAAGCCCGGGTTTAAGGTGGCCCTACATCCCCTAAACCCCAAGCACTCAGCCTGTTGATGCCCGAGCTGCCGTACTCGGCAATGTGGTCCTTGGCGACCTTGCCGAAAGCCTGAAAGTCCGAGGGTTTTAGGGTTTTAGGGTCTTACAGGCCTTGTTAAGAAGGGCTTAGGGCTTCGGAACTTTGAACTTCGGATTCAGACATGGTTTGCCTTAGCTCTTCGCATGTCCGAGCAGCCTCGCAGACCTTGATGATGGTGTCGTAGCCGCCAGGGCTCCGCATCGGGGTCACGGAGAAGTTCCTGAGCTTACTTGGAGGATCATGGGACTTAGCAACTGGGGTTGCAATTCAGGTAACTGCAAGTATAACTACTTTTAGGATACTTGTAAACTTGTATCCCTACTTATCAAGTCCCATGATCCTCCAAAGGTCTGGGGTTTGAATTTGGCTTTTGGTTTCAGAGGTTCGGGGCTTTGAGCTCTGGTGTCAGGCTTTGGTGGTTAAGGCTTGCCGGTTCAGAAGTGAAAGGTTCTGGGCTCTGGGTTTGAAAAGATGCAATACTGAGTCAATACTGCTAGCAACATTTGTAGATGCATCTTGCATCGTTTGCGACTGTGCCATGTAAATCATTGGAGCAAGCACAATGAAAGAACAGATACTACCAGAATAGCTTATTTCGTTTTTGTTGCTGCCAATGTTTGCTGCTACTCCCATAACAGGCACAAGATCAGAGTCATTATTACAATCATTACAGCCGCCGTCATAACGCTCGCGATCGTACGGATGACAATAGCTAACATGAGCTGAACAGGTACAGTACATTGACAATAACACGAACAGCATCAGTGCACCAGCATTAACGGGAGCACTCGTCACCCCCACCACCACCCACAACAACAACCACAGCAACAACAACTACCACTACCCGCACAGCAAAACCCCGCCGAGAATCGTGTGGCAGCCAGCACCGTTCCAGTCACCCTCCTTCGAAGGTGAGTTCAATCGCTCTACACCCGAAAGCTGTAGTAAAACCCTCGACCCTCAACTTTAACACCCTTGAACCTTAAAACACAAAACCCTCAACCAAACACCATTAAACTCTGGGACCTGATGCTTGAAACTTGGGGACCCTCTTCTATCCAAAGTAGCACCAGCCCTTCTGGAGCCGGGCTTCAGAAAACCCGAACTTCCAACAATACCCCAAGGCCCAAACCCAAAGAAACCTTCAGGGTTTGGGTTGAAGGTTTAAGGTCCAAATACCTGCGGACCACAAAACGCTAGAAGCCCTCCTCTTCCCTAAACCCCGATAACCCTAAACTCCCGTAGATCAACTCGGCCTAGTCCTCCAGTATCATAAGGGGAAGTAAAGGCTAACGAGAGGAATGTATGGGGAGTATATTACCCCAAGGAAAAGTGACTGTTACCGACTCTACTACTAGGTTAGTCTAATGTAGGGGCCTTAATAACTAGAATCGGGTGTTGGGGGGTCCTTGTTGTAATTATAGCACTATACCCCAAACCCTATTCCAACTATTTAGGCTCCTACACTAAACCCCCATAATACCCCTTATCGTAATCCTTATAGACCCCTTGAAAAGGAACCCGTTTCAAGGAGCCCTATTCAAATTACTAAGGCCCCTATCGGACTGTCTCTCCGAAGCTTTCAGCAGGTCCTTGGGCTTCGGGTCGAAGGAGCAGACGCAGTCGTGCTTTTCGGTGACGCGCAGCATGATGTATCCTGGCTTAGGGTTATTTAGAAGTTTAGGGGTTCAGGGGGGATCAGGGATTAGGAGTTCAGGGTTGATCAGGGATTAGTATTTCAGGTTTAGGATGTATCCTGGCTTAGGGTTTGGGGAGGGGGTTTAGAAGTTTAGGGGTTTAGGGGTTCAGGGGGGGATCAAGAATCAAGAGTTTAGGGTTTTGTTTAGGATGTATCCTGGCTGGCAGTTTCGGGCTTAAAGGCTTTTGGTTTTTGGGGTTAGCGCTTGAGGCTTAGAGGGTTGAGAAGTTTAGGGGTGTTGGGCGGACCAGGGATCAGGAGTTTATAACGTTTTAGAGGCTGTCCGGATCTTGGGTCCCGGATCTTGGGTT
Organism: Symbiodinium sp. clade A Y106; assembly: GCA_003297005.1. Taxonomy (NCBI): domain Eukaryota; class Dinophyceae; order Suessiales; family Symbiodiniaceae; genus Symbiodinium; species Symbiodinium sp. clade A. The sequence continues at coordinate 9,395 of BGNK01005443.1, forward strand.
GCAGGTACCGATCTCAGAGCCTGAACGGGAAAGATGTGCCCCTTCTACGGGCCTCTACTTGGAGGATCATGGGACTTAGTAATTGGGGTTATAAGTAAGGTAACGATACTTATAATTACTTAGTTAGGGTGCTCAAACCTTACTCACAAAGTCCCCTGATCCTCCAAGTAGCCCTTTTTTACAGGGTACATATAGGATATATAGTAGGTATATCAAGATCCCGATTGCCAGTGGCGGCAAGCCAGGTTGAGCTTTCCAAACGTTTGCATCGAAGTGATTCTCATGATGGATGCACAAGCCCTAAACCCGAAGCCCTATACAGTAGAACCTCTACTTTATAGGGCCAGCATGAAGACAGAAGCCCTATTGAGGCCGGAACGGGCCATGGTCAGGTGGTCGCCCATCTCGATGCCACGGCACGGTCCAACCTGCCGGATGCTACCCTCATAGTACAATAGAGCGGTCTTTGTAAGCTGAGTAGTGCTTTAGTGTGTTTTGCTGTTTAAGCATAATCAGGATTCCTATTGGCAATATTTCGGGCTTGAAAAACTAGAATCAGAATAAGGCTCAGGATTGTTTAACGGTTCTCATAAGGGTTCCATGGCTTCCAACGAAGGCTCTTGAGCCCAAGCTTTAGGGTTGAGGAGTTTCGGGGTTTAAGCTTTCGCATTTAGGCTTTTGGGCGTCAGGCTTTGGGGTTTACGATTTAATTAAGCTTTGGCCCAGGGTTGTGCGCTTGATGTAGTTCCACGGCATCACAGAATGCACACTCCTGCTTTGCAAGGTACTTGCAGCTGTGGGTTGGGATGATGGCACAACATTTTCTGGGGGCCTCGTAAGGTTTACGAGGTCTCATGATATGCTGATGATATTCGCAGAGAATATAGAAGAACCAAGATATACGACACCAGCGACGCGATGCGAAGTCTGAAGACACCGCGCACCGACAAAACCAAAATCTGAAATCCGAACTTTCTGAGGTTCAGCGACAACCCCACAAAACCCCTTATAGTAACCCCTTATAGACCCCTCAGAACCCTTTAACTGGGGAGTTTGGGACGATACAATTACCTATACTATTGTGGGGGTTCCTTATTATAATTATCGTATAATGGGTTCTTAAGGCCCCTATACTATAAGGCCCGTAGTTTTCAGGGTCATCTGGGACCCGGAGACCCCCCCCACTTTCCAAAAATCAAGGAATATACCTTTGAATCACATTGTCAGTTCACCATTGGGCTATAATTTGCTTAACGCCATCGGTGTAAAAGTAAAGGAACGGGTTGAGACCAGGGGCATTTTAACAACACTGAACTGATCATGTATGTTCGGAGCCTGAGGCCCTACTCAGGTACCAGGCTGTTTTGCTGGGTGTCTGTAAATATGTACTTGCAAGATCAAGGAAGGGACTTAGTAAGTCTGCAAGTACCCTGTATAGGTTATAAGAACTAGAGTTACCCTAGCTGTAGCCCAAGCTGGTAAGTCCCATGATTCTCCAAGTAGAGCTTGAGGGTGTGGGACATAAGGCTTGGGGCTTCCTCCTTCGCGTGGGGTTTTGCTTCTTCTTGGCCTAAACCCAAAACCCCAAACCCCCAAACTCCAGCTGCGTTTGGGGTTTAGAGTGTCGGGCTTCATTTAGAAACCTTGACGGGACATGCTTCAATAATCGTAAACCCGAAAACCTGCACTGCCGCAGCCAGTAGGTTCAAGCGCAGGCCACGCGACTAATTTGGAGGCCTCAATCATACGTCTGGAGCTTTGGGGTATACTATACCATAATGATATTGACAATAAATCCTAAGGAGCAGTATGCTTAAATAGTCAGGCTTCTATACTAGCCACCGCAAATCAAAGCTTGATGATGCAAAAACGGAGTGCCTGGAATTCCCACTGTCCCGGCATGACCTGAGCATCAGTTGGTTTGAGCCGATAGGGGTTCGGCTAGATCCACCTAGGTGGGTAGATTTCACTTCTTGTGTATGGGGGGGGCGCTTGCGATTTGGGTTGGTGGGGTTTGATGCAGACGGTGGGAGTCGAGCTGTCCTGGTTTCATGTCTTACATGGCTTCGGGTCCGCCTTCTTTTAACTCTGATCGCACTCTGCCACAAAATGCGATTGAGGGCTTCAGCTTGATGATATTGGCAAACCTAAGCCCCAAACTCTAAATCTGAAATCCTGAACCCATAAGCCCCCAATCCAAACCGCGAACACCTTGAACCGTGTCTTCTGCTGGCCTCAGCGTTGATGCCCGAGATCTTGACGCCGGCCTCCCAACAAGAGCCGAAGCATAGAGGCCCTCTTTTTCTAGGAAAAGGTTTTGGGGTACGTTACACGAGCATGAAAGCAGGAACTACCACGAACATTATGTCAAATTATGTTGGCTTCTGCATCAGGTTTCGTTCAAAAGGCTTCCTGGGCTCAGGGGAATCCGAGCCTTTGTTAGGTGCTTCAGACGATCAGGCCGTTGGGGCGGTTTAGGGCGCAGGGTTTGGGAGCAAACCGAGAAAAGCTTTCTTTCTGACGGCAAGCCAGGGCATGTTGGGGAGTTGCTGCGCCACTGCTACTTCAGCAGTCTTGCATTCTTTGACCCGTGGAAAAGCCATCGGACAGGCAGGAGACGGTCTTATGCTTGCTGCTGGGCTTTACGGGTCAAAGGTTTAGGGTTTAGGAGGGGTGGGCGTTTGTGGTTGGGGGTTTGAGGATTTTGGTTCTAGGATGTCACCACGACCTTAGGGCTTCAGATTTTAGGGCTTTCGGGTAAGGGCTGGAGGTTTCAGGGCTTCAAAGAAGCGCCGGAGGCTGGCCTCCATGCACATCTTGTAGTGCTCATCCGCCACAGGCCGGCCGATGGCAACGTTGTAGCCCGCACCTAGAGGTGGCTTCAGGGTTCAGGGTTTAGGGTTTAGGGTTTAAGGTTTAGGGTTTAAGGCCCAGGGTTTAGGGGTTAGGGTCTGGGCTTTGGGAGTTTGCCGCGGTTTACAGCAGCAGGCCCGCGAACTACACTACATAAACTTCGCGGCTCCCTTCCATGCCTCTACGAAACGCTATAGCGATGAAGTCCACTCAGCTGTAACTTATCGAATCTTCACGGAAAGCATAGCCGTACGCACACCATCGACACTGAATTGAATAGAAGTGTGCTCAGTGTACAAATCTTGCATGAACTCACACTTCCAAACATACTTTCAAACATGTCCTGAACCCCTGAAAACCCTAAACCCTAAACCCACAAAATGACAGCCAGGGCTGTGCCTGTGTAGTACGGGCCTTGCGGGGCTGGCTCGGAATCGTCCTGTTGAAGCCCAGGGTTGGGAATTAGGGCTTACGGGTTTAAGGTTTAGGGTTTAAGGGTTGAGGATTTAGGGCTTACGGGTTTAAGGTTTAGGGTTTAAGGGTTGAGGATTTAGGCCTTACGGGTTTAAGGTTTAGGGTTTAAGGGTTTAGGATTTAGGGCTTACGGGTTTAAGGTTTAGGGTTTAAGGGTTTAGGAATTTGGGCTTACGGGTTTAAGGTTTAGGGTTTAAGGGTTTAGGATTTTGGGGCTTGGGGTTTAGAGGTTTATACTCGAGGCAAGGCAAAGGATGTGTTATGCCCCTTTTCTCTTGGTTCTAAGCGTTAGGATAAGGGATACCCCATGTTTTAACTTTCTGGGATTTGGGGCCCTGGGTTTCAGGTTTGGGGTCGTAGGGTCTTGGATCAAAGGGTTCAGAGTTTTGGTGGCTTAAGGGAACAATGCCCAGAGGGTTTTGGGGCTTAGGACTTTCAGGTCTCATGGTTGGGGTGTTGGGGTGAGTTTTGGGTTTAGGGTTTAGGTCTCAGGGTTTAGGGTTAGGGGTTTAGGTTTTACTGTTTAGGGTTTAGGGAGCTCACCGTCCTTGTTGAAGCCCAGGGGTGTCTTCGCCTTCTCGCCCACGCGGCCTGCTGCGAGGTTCAGGGAGCTTCGGCTCGGACCGTTGAGGGCAGAACTTTGTTCAATTCCTCCCGGCCTTAGGAGGGTGGTTGGTTTGTGGCCTGAAGCCATTTTCAATGGTATCTTAGGTTTGGCTAGATTTTGCAGCATCGAAATCGTTTCCAGGCGATGCGGCGATTCCTGCAACGATGATGAAGCTGACATTGGACGACAGTGATGATAGGAGTGGTGGCTCTGATGGCCATGGCAATGGCGAGAACAATGGTTGGTGGTGATGATGATATACTGACGGTTATAGGGACGATGATGCTGGTAGTGGTGATGGTGATGGTGATGGTGATGGCGATGGCGCTTGCGATGGTGATGGTGATGGTGATTTTGATGATGATTATAACGACGATGAGAATGATGATGATGACGGTGGTGGCGGTGATGATGATAGTGATGATGATAGTAATGGTGATGGTGATGCTATGATGAGGATGATGATGACGATGACGCTCACGACGCTGATGATGCTGGCGATGACGAAGAACATGATGGCATTGGGTTGTGGTGGTGATGCTGGTGGTGACCTCGGTTGTCGTCCTCGTCATTATCGTTGTCGTGCTCATGTTTGATCCCCATCAACATCACTGTCAGCATCAAAAACCATCACTTGAGCCCACCACCACCAGCATTGTCATAAGCATGTTCACCTTGTCGTCGTCAGCGATCTCTGCGACGACCGTCGTCATCAGCAGCAGCTGCAGCAACAGCACCACCACCACTACGACCACAACCTGCTGCTGCTGCTGCCAGGACGACCTTACCACTGTCAACGTCATCCTCACCATTATCAATCATCAACATCGTTCTTATCATCATTAGCATCATCATCCACCACGGACGTCAGCTTTCACTTCATCGCCACCCACGCCCACGCCATTCCAATGCACTACACATGCACCTCCTCAAAAGGGATAACACTCGTAGGCATATGAGATATCAACTTGCTCATCCCTACCAACCCACCCCCGCCCCGCTTACCATACATTAACTGTAGGTGGTAACATGCACATAGTGGTATATAAAAGCTATGAACACATGATGAACAAGTCATAATAACTGTACGAATACATACTATCATAGTCTGTATATCCATACATGTATATATATAGATTATATATCTTAATATCATCTTTTGTTGTTGTACATAATGATACTCCTCCCCCTTTCTTGTGTCGAAACCCTGGCATGCCTGGCTTCATCAGGGTGTACTCCTGCTCGATGCCGAACCACGGATCCAGCCTTAGTCGGGTCTTAGTGAGTCTTAGTAGCAATGATACTACGTAATAAAAGTCAGAATACTACTAGTGATAATGACAGTATTAAAAAGCAGCAGCAGCAGCAGCAGCAGCGGCGGCAGCACCAGCAGCACCAGCAGCACCAGCAGCACCAGCAGCACCAGCAGCACCAGCAGCACCAGCAGCAGCAGCAGCAGTAGCAGTAGCAGTAGGGCCCCGGCGACTTGTACATGTCCATGGTCTCCGCACACGTCCTGAAGCCGAGGGAAGCCCTGCTCAGAATGGGCTCGTCTGCACCCTTTTCTGAAAGGTTTCAACCAGGCGATAAGATTTAATCGCCTCCTCCGGCCAGCTACATGCCTTCCCTGGAAACTTGCAAGCAAGAACAAGACTTGGCTTCCAAAGACCATGCAGGCCATAGCCTCTGACTCGGGCTGCAGAAAATGTTCAAAAGTGTAAAGTGTTCGACATGCAAGTTAGCCAACGACTGCCTTACCTGTCCTGCGCTGGAGAACAAGAATCAGCACAAAAAGCGATATGGCTTCGGAGTGGCCAAGACAGACATATTGAAAACGGACTCCTGTTCCGAGAAACCACCAAGCTATGATGGTTCTATCCAGAACGTTCCTTTTTCACAAAAGCAATGTCACACTTGCAATGAGAACCTTGTATTTGGGTGTTGAGTTTGGGGGTTTCAGGCTTTTGAAGGGATGTTTACAACAGAAAACCCCTGTCAATCTGCGGACCTTGGATAAACCCACAAGCTAAGAAACCTCTCATGTGGGTGGTTGTCAAAATTATGGTCCCTTTTTGGGTCCTTATTATAATACGGCACCTGATATTTAGGGTACCCAAAAAGGGGCCATAATTTTGACAACTACCCATGTATCTTAGATATGTTCCCCTTGCAGTATCAGTAACGGTCACCAGAAGCGACTGGATTCAAGTGTCGCCCCCCCGTAGTATTTCCCCATTAAGAGATTCTTACAAAGACTCATGGACCCTTACTTCCCAGCCCTCGCGCGGACCGAGGCCCCGGGCGCGCGTGTGTTGTTCTTCGCGGGCTTGTCGTCCCAGGCCTCACAAAACAAAGAGATCCAAGTAGGCCTTGAGGATTGAGGGCTTTGATTTTGAATCTTGGAACCACCTCACAATGCAACACAAAGAGACCCAAGTAAGGCTTGAGGATTCAGGGTTTTGATCTTGAATCTTGGAATCACCCACCTCAAGCAGAGTTCCAGGTCTAGGGACCTGGCCGTTTTCATTCTAGGAGGAAGAAGCCACACCCTAAAGCCTACAATCAAGACATCCTGGAAACCCTCGAAAAAAAAGACAGTAACCCTTATAACACCCTTGCAGTAACCGTTACATATCCCAGCAATGCAACCCCTTCTATAACCCCTGGCAACATACCCCCAAAAAAAAGCCCTCATAGAAAGGACCCGGCCTGCCACGCATCGGCCAGCACCATGACGTGCGGGTATCCGCGGAAAGGGTCGTTGAAAATGGCCCGTGGCTTCCTTGAGAGGTTTAGGGTTTTCATAGGGCTTCATTCCCCAGAGAGCCCAATACCCCTTAATTAAGGAATATACCTTAAATCCATTAGGGGCTTCATATTATGATTTAAGCTATATTCCTTAATTAAGGGGTATTGGGCTCTCTGGGTCATTGGGTTTGTAGGGATGGTCATAGGGTTTACAGAGCTCCGGTGAATGGTCCCTGAAGACGGGTTGCCCTTTCAAGGGCTCAAAATCTGCGGGAGTTTTGGGATTTCAGGGTTTAGGGTTTAGGGTATCAGGGTCCTTGGATCGTTAGAATAAAGTTCTGCCGAGGCGCAGAAGCACCTCAGAGTTGTGCCCGTCCGCCTGCATTCCAGGCTTCGGAGCTCAAGAGCTCAAGCTAAGGGTTAGGGGTGTAATATAGGGGCCTTAATAATTAGAATAGGGATTTAAGGCGTAGTATACTATTAATATACGAAGGAACCCCCAAAATGGTACTGGTGATTATTTAGGCCCCTATGTTAGAGCTTTAGGGTGGGGGCTTGGTTTCTCGGGTTAAGGCTAAGCGTGAACGAAGACTGGCAGTAGCAACGAAAACAGCAGCTTTCCGAAAAGCTTCCTTGAATCTGCGCAGAACTCAACCTGAAATCTAACCAAACAGCCAAACCAAGAAAAAAGACAAATTGCAATGCGCAAAGCGCCCTTTCCTAACTCCTGGAAGCCAAAAGGCTCTTCAAGCCCACAACATCCTGCCTGGCCGGTGCTGCTTCCATCGTAGTTCCAGACTTTCAGGTCTGTGACCTCCCCAAAGCTTCTGATCTTAATAATTTTTGTGTATACGTAAGCACATGTTTGCATGTTGTGTGTGTATATATATATACACATACATACCGTGTGTGTGTGTGTGCGATGAGGCTGTAATATGTCATTGTGCACTTTTCATATCATGCTTAGATGCCTTTTGTGGGGTTTCGTAGGGATGGTACAGGGGCGTGTGCGAGTTTTGCAAATCATAGTTCCCTCGTGTGGATCCTCGTAACAAGGATTCTAGCAGTTCGGGACTTTACGAGATCAATTTGTCTTATCTTGTCCTGGACAGATTTAGAGGTGAGTGTTTACGAGTTTTTTGGTTTAGAGCTTGTAACAGAGTTCAGCGGCTTCGGGGGTGTAGGGTTGAAGTTGCCGCTGGAAGCTGCTAAGCCTCAGCAAGAGTCACACGATCACAGAAGACGGCAACCGCATGCCCGATGTGTCACTCTCCGTGATTTGAAGTGAATTCCAAACTCCCCCTAACAGCCCCGGAACCCCAAATCCGGAGCCCCGGAACCCCAAATCCGGAGCCCCGGGATGCACATCTCAGAGCGAAATAACCGAAAGTTGGCTCTCCCCTCCTTGAGAGGTCGTGCAGTCATGGTCATGGTCTTCGATCGCGTGACGCCATCTGCATCCAGCCACACGTACCTTCTCAAGACCATGGGTTTAGGGATGAACCCCTACATCCCTAGACCCGAAACCAACCTTGGCTTCGCTTTTCACGGGCCTGGTTGCTTGAAATGGAACTAATCTTAGGTGATCTGAACTGAAATTCTTAACTAAAAAACTTGAGACATATGCTATTTGAGGGTACTTGCAGCGAGAATGCTATGCAGGCTCTCCTTTGTGGTTCGTGAGTTTCCGTGGTGGATTTTCCGGAAATTGTTAGAAGCGAGAAGAACCCCTCAATATTCGTTTAGACCCCTGTTGGAAGCCTTCCCAGAACCCCTGAGAATGAAGAACCCTCGAAGGAGCTCTTCCCTTGAAGGGAACCCTTTTATAGAGCCTCAACATGCCCTTTAAAGGAGTCCTTGAAGGAAACCCTATAGGTCCCTTGAAGGAGCCCTTGAAAGGAACCTTATAGGTCCCTTAAAAGAGCCCTCAACGGAAACCCTCTAGATCCCTTAAAGGAGCCCTCAACGGAAACCCTATAGATCCCTTACAGGAGCCCTTGAAAGAAGCCCTTTAAAGGAAACCCTACAGATCCCTTAAAGGATGGGGTCCTCAAGGGAACCTTTCAGACTTCACGGCTCTTTCGGGGCCCCGGCTCGGCGAGCACACAGCGGCTGAAGCTTCGGAGCTTCGCCAGGGCGGAGGCGCCGCCGTCCTCTAGCTTTCGGGGAACAGTAATAATACTAGTGATAGTAAAAATGATAATCATGATAGTATTAAAAAGTAAAAAAAGATAATCATGATCATATTAATAATGAGGAAAATACTAGAAATAATAACAATAATACCAATAATACCATGCAATACTAGTGATGGTAGTAATAATGATATCGGTCATAATGACGAATACCAATATTAACAACCATAGTAGGGTTCTGGGTTTAGGGTTTAGGGACGTTTAGGGTTTGATGTTTAGGACCGTCTAGGGTTTCAGGTTTTAGGGTTTCAGGTTTAGGGCCGTTTAGGGTGTAGGGTTTGGGGTTCTGGGTTTAGGGCCTTGGGTTCTGGGTTTAGGGTTTAGGGTTTGGGGTTCTGGGGCTCTTCTGTCTCCAGAAGTTAACCTCTGGGGGCTGTTGGATCTAGGGAGTCTTGGGCGAGACCTCGCAGCAACAGTCCGAGGTTCAAAGGGCAGGCTCTTAATACCACAACCTTTGGTTGTCAGTGTTCCAAGTTCAGGGCCTGAGGTCTTGGGCTGGCCTGTGCGGAGAGATTGAAGAGAATAAGGAGGCTACGACGGCAAGTACGAGAAGAGTCAGCGAAGGAGTAACCCTGCAAAGAGGGTGGAAATACAACAACAACCCGGATACCATCAGCAACGACACCAGATTTAGTCAAAACGTGTAGCAGTATCCTCCGTGAAACCATATTCACACTCATTGCTGCACGGAAGTGCAGAAACAGCAGCATTTGGTGGTAATGATGGTGATGATGATGATGATCATGATGATGATGATGATGATGACAACGACAGGTATGAAGATGATGATCATCATCATCGACATGCTGATGTGCGGATGATTCAGGAATGACAGGAATCACAAGGATGAAAGGAATGAGTGGAATTAACGGGATGAACGAAATGGTTGGAACGAGTCGAATTATTGCCTGAAAGGGTGAATACTTAGACGAATGGATGAAGGGATAAAGGATGGGTAAATGAGTTAACGAAGGAATGATGCACGAGTGAAACGAAGATGACGATGATGACGAGTGACGTTAACATGGAGGGCTTGCTGATGTAATGTTGGTAACGGTCGCGGTGCCTTGCGCACAAGCACACGAAAAGGGTGTCCTTGCCGGTACGCAGGCCCTTCGGTCCCTGACAGATTTCTCGTTTATCACGCTGCGTGTCGGGTCGAGTATCGAAGCCGGAATTCGAGGATCCAGGGCACTAGCGGCTGTGGCCAATATCTCCGCATTTTGAGTTTTCTGATGTTCACAGAGTTTCGCTACTCCCTCAACAAAACCGCTTGGGACCCCCTATTATGCCCTTGTAAAGCCCAAAGGACATTCGGAATGTGGTGGCGTATTCCAGCGGTTCCTCATAGTCAGACGGGGGTATGTTATAGTGTTTTAGTATAGATACACAAAGGAACCGTCAGGGGCAGTATTGGTGATTTGTCAGGCCCGGTTTCAGATTCTGTGGATTCGAGTGCTCTGGCATGGGGCTTTAGATGATCACAAAGCTTCAGAAGACTGATACTTTCACTGCATTTAACCGCGAAGACCAAGACTGCCGAGCTTGAACCCCTCAATCCTGGACCGTCAGCCCCAAACCCCAAGCAAACCCTATGAAATCCTGCAAACACACTGTATGAAAACAGCCTAAACGCCTTCTCAGCCTCTGAAACCCTTCACCCTGGCACCGACTTCCCTGCAGAGAGGCGCCTCGCCATCCTCCTTGGGCTCCTTTCGAGCGGTCGGGAGGTTCTGTGGCTGTATTAGGGGCGGCTTGGGGATATGGGATCTGAGGTTTAGGACTCAGAGTTTAATGTGGGATTTGGGGTTTAGGGATTCCTGTTGGCGTGGATAGCTCCATGAAAACGGACAGCAAGTGGAGGGCTCAGCTGTCTCGCAAAAGAACATGCCATTACACCAAGACGACAGGAATTGAATAGAAGACCTTGAAACGTGTGTATCTGTGTAACCCTGTTGAAGGCCTGGCTTTAGAATCTTGTGTCATGTAGACCCCTGATCGGCAGACCTTCTGCCTGAGTAGATGATGACAGGATCCCGAGATTGAGGCCCTTGAGGTTAGCACGTGGACGTTAAGGCTATTGGTACATGTACACTCACTCACTGAAGGCGACTCCTCCTTTGGCTTTGATGGGGCGGTCTTTGCTTTCGCCTTGCGCAGAAATCCACAACTTCAAACAGTGAGATGGATTCAAGCGAGATCTGGACTTAGCATGTTCAGGCTTCAAGGTTTGGGAGGGAATAAAACATCGAAACGGTATCCGCAGCCACCCTGGCTGTGGAGGAGCCGCACTTTGAACCACATGGGGTAGACTTGCACGCATTGCGCTTGAACTTACACGAGCGTTGGACAGCACCCCGAACCTTCCAACTCCAGGAAAGCACTCGAAGGCATGGGCCCGAGCAGTACTATAGGGGCCTTAATAATTAGAATAGGGTTTTGTTGGATATTATACTAGAACTATAAGAAGCTATACTAGGGAATTATTTGGGCCCCTATATTAATCCTCTGATCCAGGCCTTCGCCTTTGCCTTGGCCTTGGCCTTGGGCTCAGGCTTGTCGTCCTGCAGCAAACACCCCTGGAAGGTCAGCCTCTCTACACTCTCCTGGCAAAATCAGCCTCTCCCTCGCTCCCGTGAACAGACTCCGGACAATTTTGCCTGTTTCGCTTCAAAGAGAGGTGCAGAAGCAGCGAGAAGATGAACACTACGGGAGCTGCAAAGGGACCAGGGAGCACCCAGCGCTGCTCTACTCTCCAGCCTGCTCGAAAGCCTCCTCCAGCTCGTGCAACATCAAAGCGAAATGCGGAAAGAGCCGTGCAAACGTGGCCCTGTCCACATCGCCGGCACTGCCGAAGACGGCGGCGAAGGCAAAGTCTGCGAAGTCCCTTCGGTCCTTCTCGGGCTTCGGCCCGCGGCCTTGCGCACGCCGCAAGCGCTCGCAGAGATGTCCAAAGTCTGCCGGCATCATCCGTGGGCTTTTTTCAGGAACCGGCGAGGCGAAAGCATCGAAAACGGAGCCAGCGTCGTGCCATCGGACCGCGGCAGCTGCAGTCCTCGTCCTCGAATTCTGCCGATCCCGGATTTCCGAAGGCTCTGGGCCAACCTCCGCCGCCTGCACCTCACTGGATGATATGGACATCACCGCCTGTGCCTGCACCAGCTCTCCTCTAAGCTCGCCACACTGCTTCTGCAAGTCGTTTACTTCAAATCGACATGCCAAGATCTCAGCCGCCGATTGGCGCTGCCACTCCTCCACACTTTCCTGGAGATGCATCTCTTCTTGAGTCACCGTCTCGGCCCGCTGCCTTAAGGCGCCCTCTGCTTTCAGGACCCCAGGTAGCCTTAAGGCCGCCTCTTCCCAGTGGGCGTGCTTTGCATCACGATTTCGATCGCGTGCTCGCAAAATCCTGGGCTCTTGTTAAGGGATTTAGTTTAAGTTACCACAATAGGGATCTATAGTAAATCGTACATGGTTTCAATTTTAAGTTACCAGAATATGGATATATACTAAATAATATGGCTTCCTGATTATACCTCAGTTAAATCCCTTAACAAGAACCCAGAATCTCCACGTGCTCCGCCAAGCCCTTCGCCTCCTTCACCAGCTCACTGCAAAGCTCCGTCTCGAGGAGCTCCTGCTTCTGCGCACTCTTCGCCTCGGCCTCAAAGATCTGCGTTTGGAAGTTGCTCCTTCTTGGGCCTGGGCCCCCTCCCAAAAGGCCGAGGCTCTGTTGCCTCTCCGAAGCCAAGGCGCGCCGAAGCCCCCAAGTCTCTCGAATTTGCGAGGTGAAGGCATCCAAAACGTACCGCGCGTCTTCCTCCGAAACCTTCCCGAGGCGACTCCGCAGTTGCGTGCACTTCTCGGCCACCGCTGCATCCTCGGCGTCCCTGTCAGAGGCATCTTCCGCTCCCATGCTGGAGGCGGGTAACTTCAGGCTGGCTTGCGCTGCCCAGGACATGAAGCGCTAGCCCATGGGCGCAGAGGGAGGCCTCCGTGCCTGTCATCGACACCAAAAACCCACAAGGCAGCCACTCCTGAGAGGGTTTAACAGCTACATTCTTAATTCGAAGAGTATTCCTTCCGGTTCCTGTTGTTATGAAAGAGTATACCCCCAATATCCTCTTCCGGTCCCTACATTATGAGCTCCTAAACCGTGCATCGCTGGCAGTCATGGACGTCGCGGACTCTGCTGGTAGAATTGTAACAAGCCTTACAAAACCCAGAAAGGGACGGCTAAAGGAACCCTATTCAACTTACTGGGGCCTTATAATTATAGTATATTGTATGATATCACAGTAAATTATATTTTATTATTCTATATTGAATGATGTTCTGGCATAGTGTGTCTTTTATATCCGATTAGCCTATACTATACTATACTATACTAGACTAGACTATACTATGCTATGTTGTACTATACTATGCTATGCTGTCCTATACTATACTAAGTACAGCATCGCGAAGTAAAGTACATTGCATTACACCAGATGATTTTGCGTTGTATTGTATTATCCGATTTCAAGTTATACTCTAATATGCTCATTTGTAGTATTGCATGTTGAATTATTCTATGCTATAGCATAGTATGCTACACCTTGCTGTCATATGATAGAGCTGGACCCTTCTGATGGAGTCTACATGCTTGAGCAGCTGAAGCACCGGGAAGTTCAGGTTCGTGGGGTTCAAGGTTTCAGGTTGAGGGTTTAGGGCTTCCGGCTTCGGGGGTTAGTTTAGGGCTTTAGGGGCTTTGGGCTGAAGTTCAAATTTGAATGTCAAGGGTTTAGATTTAGAGGCTGGAAAACCCTGTGAATAACCGATGTTCATGGCCCCGAACTGCTGTCTGCGTACGGTCTGCTTCTTCTTCGTGGACCCTTTCCCGCCTGCAACAAATATCTTGAACACCGGACACTCCACGAACTTGGAGGGTCGGGGGCTGATAAAATAGCAAGAAGTAGTGCAGAAGCAGCCTGCTGGGGCTATCCTACGTATACCCCGACTGAATACCTACTTCCTAAGTCCCCCGACCCTCCACGGGTTCGGGGTTCCGGGTTGTGGACCTGCTAAGCCCAGGTACCCGCAAGAGAACCGTGCTTGGTTTCTTCTCACTTAGCGGCTTCGGAGGGCTCTATGTAAAAATCCCTTGTCTTCTGCAACTCCCAAGATATAAAAAAAAAGTATCCAACCCTTCAACCCCCTTCTAAACGCCTGATATCCCCCGAATAAAGCCTATAAGACTCCCTTCCGAACTCACTATAAGTCCGTCTCCATAAACCCATACCAATCTCTCACAAACGATCAGCCATCAAAGCCGTAAACCTTAAACCCTACTCCCTAATCGCTTAACCCTAAGGTTACTAAACCCAAATCCCCAACACTGGCACCTAAAACCCCAAAACCTCAACCCTAACACCCTAAAACCCTAAAACCCAAAAACCCTAAATCCCCTAAACCCTAAAACCCTAAACCTCCAAAACCTAAACCAAGCACCCACTTGCTTTGGAAAGCTCCGGGGTCCTTCGCCGGTTTGCCAGCCTTTGCCTTGCTCTGTCGAACTTTGACGGGCTTGCAATGGTTGTCGAAGTACTCCTCTCAGAGTAGGGTTTAGGGTTTCGGGTTTAGGGGTTTAGCGTTTAGGGTTTAGGGTCTCGGGTCTAGTTTAAGCTCCAGGGTTTAGGGCTTAAGGTTGAGGGTTTAGGGCTCAGGGCTCTAGGGCATGGGGTTTCGAGCATCGCTGTGTTTGGGTGGCGGTTTAGGGATTCAGAACAAGCTGGTGATAATAGTACAAAGAATACGGCTAGTACTCACAGTCAGAATAGTAGTGATAACAATAGTAGCGCTACGAAGAAGAAGATACTTACATTAATAAGAAGATACTTACATTAATAAGAAGAAGAATCATAACAGTAATCATAACAATACCAATAGCACTGAGGAGTAATAGTAGAAATAAGAGTGATAGCAGTAATAATTGTACTGACATTGCTAATACTAGTAACAGTAAAGTAGTTATACTTTTCATGCTGGTAATCATAGTAATAATGGTAACCATAGTAACAATAATAACGATAGTAATAAAAGTAGAAACAATATTAGTAATAAGAAGAAAAACCGTAATCATAGCAATGAGAGCAATAGTAACAATAGTAATCATAACTGCAAAACAGTATGAATAGTAGTAATAATGGTAACAGTAATAGGATAATCATAATTACGATAGCAATGATCGTAATCAGTTGCTGGCTTGAAGAACATCGTTTTCTCCGTCCGGCAGCCTGTCTATGACAGGCTTGGCCCATCGACCTAAAGATACCTACATACATACGGGAACAGATATTTCCCTTCCTTAAATATACGGACATAGACATATCATACATATACATAAACCTGTGTATGCGCACCAAGCGCACATGCACACACACACCTCTCCATATCTCTGTCTCTCCGCATGGCTGCACGGACCTCCAACTCCTTCTTCTTGTAAGTCCTGGCGTGGAGGCAGCGTCGGGGCTTAGCCAGTCCGGGACCGCCTGAAGCATAAACCGAGGAGCTCTAGAGCGTCTACCCAAAGAACCCAAGAAAAATAGTGAACTACGCCCTAAATTAATGCAGGCGTGAAGGAAATACGATCCTGAAACAAGGGGGGCTTTGCTTGAGCATACGTGTCCCGAGACCCGAACCCTGAGCCTTAAACGCAAATCCCTGAACCCGTCAAACACTGCAAGCCTGAAATTCCTGAGTCGACTGCGAATCCTCCCGAAAGCCCCAAACAGCAGATGGCGGGTCCCCTTGTAGTGCGCCATGAGCTCCTTGAGCAGCAAGCACAAAGTTTTAGGGTTTAGGGGGTTAGGGTTTAGTGATCATGACAATGGTCACTAGAATCAGACTTACTAGCAGCAACGGTGGAGCAAGAAGAATAACAGTCATACGATGGCCAAAACCACAATGGCGACACTCAGAGGAGTAAGATTGGTAACAACCATGGTAACAAATACGACCGGCAAGAAGACAACGGTTTTGAAAATGGGAGCATGGCTTCAGGATTGCATATGGAATTTCAGAGACATGGACGGCAGGACGGCCTTCAGCGTGTACGCCTCGCCCGTCGCTGGGTCGACTTTCTTCTCAGCCATGCTTGCCTTGTAGACATGCAAAGGCTGGGGCTTTGAGGCTTCAGAGGCCGTTGAGAGATTACATGTTTGGGTGCACGACTTCCTGACGCTAGGCTGAGGCATTGGAACTCTGACCCGTTGGTGTGTCATTTAGACATCATGGCATCAGCAAATACCGGCGTTGCTTGATACTGAGGCAGACGATGACGATGAGGATCACAAGTGAAAATGGCGGTGATGGTGATGATGATGATGATGATGATGACGATTGGTGACGATGATGATGATGGGTGACGATGATGATGATGATGATGATGATTGGTGCTGATGGTTCTGATGGTTCTGATGGTGCTGGTAGTGCTGGTGGTGCTGGTGGTGCTGGTGGTGCTGGTGGTGCTGGTGGTGCTGGTGGTGCTGGTGGTGCTGGTGGT
>BGNK01005444.1:0-38440 GCA_003297005.1 Symbiodinium sp. clade A Y106
GCTGCCCCTTCATGGCACCGCCAACGTCGATGGCCCCCTCCCCGACCTGAGCGACGTGCTCGCCGAGCACCGACTCGACAGCCCGCCGCGTGCCAGTCGACTGGCGGCACGCTGACGTGGCACCTCGGTGTCGGTCTATAGGGGGTTCCGCTGGTTAGGGTTTGGTGGAAATACTGGGTCTACCCGTGGTAGGCTGCTGCACAGGGACCGCGTTGGCACGTTCGCAAAAGAGGTCTGTGAAAAAAAACAAGCTACAAATCTTCTCGGCTTGTGTGGTTTCCCGCTTGATGTATTCCCTCCATACAGCTTGGTTTTGTAAAGCTGATTTACGAAAAATTGATGCCTTTCAAGCCGTTGCCTTCGTTCCATCTTCGGCATACCACACTCATTCATCAGCCGCGTGCGTGCCTCTCCACGAGTCCTTCTACTGTAAAGCCAAGCCCATCCTTTCAAAATGACGGGATGGGGCCGCTCGACAGAGCGGGGGATGGGGTCTGCCCATCCTCCTAGCCCCACAGCAAAGCAAAGCAAAGAGAAGGACAGACACAGAGAGCGAGAGAGAGGGAGGGAGAGAGAGAGAGAGAGAAAATGTAATCTGTTAGTGAATGGGATGCAGCCGAACGGGGGAACCAGCAATATTGCGTGTGTCCTTGAGAACATACGACCTCCGTAAATCCGTCATCGTATACCGTATAATTTGTGGCATGAGCCCATCGGAGGTCCATGTTCGTATCTCACGCCTCTTTACCCGAAAACACTTCGGGTGGGCATGATGCCCGGAGGCTTTGACCAGCTCTATGCCCGAGAGAGAGAGAGAGAGAGACAGAGAGAGAGAGAGAGAGCGCGAGGGAGGGAGGGAGGGAAGGAGAGAGAGAGAAAAAGAGAGAGAGAGAGAGAGTTGGGCCGCAATCAGCGAAAGCCCCGAGCGACGCAAAAGAGCACGATTCGCCGGGAAGATAAAGAGGCTGATCCTCGAGATGGAGGGGGGGAGAAGCACTACCTCGATGTGGAGTTTGGGACAGGCAACGTGTGGTACAACGGGACCAAGATAGCATCAGCAACGTCAGCCACGCCCACAGGCGCTGATGCTGTCGGCGTCGGGTGGATTTCGCTACCCACCCTGGCACGCCAGTTGGGGACAAGCTTGGAAGCTCTGACCGCGAAGTGGGATGAGCTGAAACAAGCCCTGGAGTGACCACAACCAGAAATGTTTCACACCTCCGCGACGAATAACGACTCCGGGGGACAACTGCATGTCGTTACATGGAACGTCGGGGGACTATCACAAGCTTGATGCCCCAAGCCTCGCTATGTTGGACTCGCAGTCGGGCCCGCCGCGAGGGTGTTTGGAAAGCCGCGGCAACGTATTTGGGGAACTGTTTGCGGCTCACGCCCGGCCAGCCGCGCCGCGCCGCCATGGCGCTGTATATAAGCCTGATGGCCGCGTGCAGGTGTGGGCACTGGTCATGGGTGATGTGCTGGCACAGCACACGTTGCCGCGGCTTTCCAAACACCGGAGGCTGCCAGCGCACGCTTCTCCGGCGACGTTGCCCACCCCGTCGAGCATCCGTTGCCAGTTGGCCAATTCGGAGTTTGGTCGTGGGTTTGGTTGGTTCCGGTAGTCTGCTGCACTGAAACCGCGCCCGGATCCTTGCAAAAAGATAGGTGGAAAAAGCAATCAGCAGGGGCCGAGCGACGGCCCTTCCTTGGACCGTGTCCTCGACCTTGCTGCCGACGAAGGGCCCAGTCGCCTGCCGCTGCGGCCCCAAGCCCGGACCGTGCCGCGTAGCCGTAGTACCACTGCTGTGTTGGTTGTAGAGTCGACTGAGTCGTGCAGGCATAAAAGTCCGTGAACAAAAAATCGGCGGCGACGTGCGCGCATGAGCTCGGGGTACCGTTGAACTGTCCACTTAGTGGACAGTTCAGGCGGCGCGGGCGTGCTCTGCGGTGTGGGTGATGCGCCCCAGCTTTTGCGGTGCTGTGCGCAACGGTGCGGTGCGATAAACTTAACGCAGCGTGACATGCAGTTTGCGTTTAGCTCCTTGCAACGGCGAAACTCCGTCAGGAGGTCGAGCTATTGAAGCTGCGCGAGGCCCGCGCACACCTTTGCTTCGATGTTGGCAACCTGCTGCCCCCTACATCACCGTGGCTCGAGCCCCTCGCTGAGGTAGGACTGTAGTGAGAGCGGCATCAGCCGGGACGCGCTTCTCTACCGAGTCTGAGCTGAGTCGGAAGTGCCAAACCTCCGAAGAGTTGAGGGCAGATGTTTTGGCAGGCTGCCGTGACGTACCCATCCGGTTGGTCCTGTTTTGAGTGACGTCCTCGCTGACTCGTCCGAAACCGCATGGGGTGAGCTTGGTTTCGCATTGAGGATGGTTGGAGGTTTGGTCGTGGGTTTGGTTGGTTCCGGTAGTCTGCTGCACGGGACCACGCCCGGATGCTTGCAAAAAGGTCTGTGAGGAGAAAAAACAAAAACCGGTTGTCCGCGTGTTCCCACCACCCACCACGGCGATGCCTGCGGGTCGCTGCGCGCCACTGTTCCAGCGCCGCCTCCTGAAGCTCTCCTGCGAATGCCGGAGGCAGCGGCGCTTACAGCCAAGTTAAAGTGTTGGCACATGAGGTGGCGTCGCCCACACGTCGGCAGCGGGTGCGCTGTGCGCGCCGCCGTCGGCCGCGCGCGGCTGCCCGCAAGCGCCATGTGCTACCGTTGACGGAACACGGGGCGCCTCATCGGAATCGACGCCACAAGCGCACAAGCGGCTGTGCATGAATGCTCGAAGCTCCCATGCCCGACCGGTCACGCACAAAGGTCGGCCGGGTGCACGTCGACGTCCCCGAATCCCGCATCCTCGCAGCATCTGGAAGGTGCGGAGGCAAAACGATAGGAAGCAAAGACAGATACTCAGATAGGTTAGTCAATACGACATGGAGCACTGTTTGCTTGCTAAAACCTAGAATCCGAGCAGGATTCGGCGAAACGATGGGGTGTTTTTGTGGCATCCGTCTCCTCACGGCTCCTGGAGCTGTGGCGGGTGGGGTCAAGCACTCCTAAGATAATCCATTGAATCTATTGAGTACGTGGAATGCCTCCCCAAGGGTCCGGGAGCTTCGGGGCCTCCAAACTGGTCTTTCCGAGTACAAGTATTACAAGTGCAGAACGTGAAATGCCACCGAGTTTCGCTTCCATGTCGAACAGAAATGTCGGACGCGGAACGCCTCCCCAAGGCTTCTCTTCAAATTAGTGTTTTCCAGCAGCAGGTGGCAACGAAGTGCATCGTGCATCTCCCAAGCCGTCATGACTTCCTGGTCCTAATGACATGCTCCATGTATTGACCTTCACTGTCGCTGGCATTGAGATTGGCTGGGGAGTTTGCCATCGAAGCTGGGGGACTGCTGCGCCAAGCTGCGGGCAGGCACTCCACGATCGCCGCCTCGGTGCTTGCCGCTATGTTCCGGACTCTTCGACGTCGGGTCAGAGCACAAGCGTAGCAGTGGACTGTGGTTGCATGGGGGCCTACGTAATGGATGCGACATCTTCCATGGGGAGAAGTCTGAAAACACGATGTAGGACAAGATCACGAGCGAACATCCTTGGTGTTAAGGTGGGTCCTGCAAACCACCGGCATCACCAAACGTTTTATTCACCAAAAATCTCCATTCGGATGTCGACCCGGTGTCGCAATTGATGGCCAAGACCTTCGGCACCATTTCCTCATAAGATCCCAGGTTTTCGGAGCCTTCCGAACCTGAATGTTCACGAGTTGCTGAAACCTTGCATGGCAAGACAGCAGCTCGGTAAACATGTTCCAGTTCCATGACTGAGTGACGAACTTGTGACATGCGCAAGTGCGATTGTTGTTGCAGGTCCGCTGTTGGGTGTGCTCGGCTTCGTGCTGATGCCAGCGGTATGGTCGGTTCCAGAGGCAAGCCATTCGTTAAATTGATGTCCACAAGTATAGCTTCAGTGTTTTTGCGAGGCTCTTGTGGCAGCGGAGTTGGCCACGGCTTTCCCATCAAATGCTGGTTATGTAACGTGGGTTACAGCACCCTGGCATTCAATGCGATGCATGTTGAAGAGCGGACAGAAGCAACAATGAAGAAAATATATGAACATATTGAACTTACTTACTACTTTCATCAAGATTACTGTAAAACCAGAGGTTCTCTCACCAAAACTCTGTCACCGGTGTCATGCTCTCCCGCAAATTGAGTTTTCGTTGCGTGCCCACAATTAATGCCCTGATGATACATGACGTTGCCATGTCTTTCTGCTTGGCTCGGCCCAAACTTCTGCTACGGTAGCTGTTGTATTCATACTTTTGTCATGTTTGTCGTAGCGCGACCGTCAGTCAGTCCATCAGTCAGCACGCAAGACATACTGACGGTATCTGACGGTTGCGCCTGCGCTTGTAGCAGCACAGGCAGACAGCATGCTTGGACGCGGCGCACCATTGGACCATACAGTTGAAGGTTGCTGCTAAATTTTGCAAGACGGATCGTGAAACTAGCCGGCCATATGTGGGCCGTGCGTACACCGTCTGTGTCGTGGCCTGCCCGGCTGTGAAGTAAAACAGCATGTCATCTTGCATTTGGGAGCATTCATTGTCGCGTCGCGTCGCTTCATATGCTGGAAGCTTTGGATACCTTCCAACATGGAGGATAATATGGCACAATCCGCCGGTCGAAAATGGTCGAAACATACAGTATCCCCGGACTAGACTGAGGAGTGTGCGGGAGGCGCAGACTGCAGAAAGAGGTTCGAGAAACCCATCTTCCGGATGCACGGAGCTTCATCGGAAAACATCCAATTTGCCAACATCCTTTTCCGCAACCCAATAATTCTGTGGTAACACCAAGAAAATCAAGCAAGATATGGCACAAGCTGAAACGACCTGGGGTTCGTAGGCTCATGCATCCAAGGCCGCACAATGACAAAGCGGCGCAATGTGTTGACATTTGCAAAGCCCAAGCCGAACCAGCGGTACTCATGGCTTACTTGTACAGTAGTTACCGGGTGCATGTAGCAGAGCCTCCAACTAAATCCTGGTAGTTCGCTTGATGATGTCCGAGACTGAGAGTCGGAGTGTCCAAACAAACATAAACAAACCATGAACTCGCGACATGAAGCGACAAGTTTCCATCTGCCTCCGCTTGCAAGGCAAGCCGTGTTGTGAGGCGGATCGTTACATTCATCGTGTATGTGTCGAATGCACCAACCCAGTGCTACCGACGTCGGATGCTGCCGAGGCCGCCTTCGGGCCATTCTGGGGATTCCTGGAGACGTGGCTGCACGACGTGCCAACAACACCCGTCTGAAGAAGTATGGCCATGCAGCAGCACAACAAAATCACATGACTACGTTCTAATGGTTCCATGGAAGACCGTGTCATTCTGTCATTTCAGGAAGGTTTCTTGTCATGGGTGGCTGGTGTGAGTGACAACTCAATTTATCCGGCACCTCGGCATATCCGCAGCATGGGTGGGGCAACGTCATTTAAGGGTTACAAGCAGTTGCGGTGGCATAGGTATTGTTCTGCGACTACCTGAAGCATATCCTTCCGGCGACGGCCGATGGGACACCACGACCCTTAGTTGTCAGGAGAATTGGCTTTGATTCTCACGTAGTCCTTTGAGCGTCTTTCTTAAGAATAGCGAGTCACGACACTGAGGAATATTATGTGCACTCGCATTCGCGTTGGCTTTGTCTTGGCTGAACTACGCTGGCTTGAACATCATGGGCTGGTCACGTGCTACGGATCTGTTGCCTGAGTGAGTTGTGGTCAAAGTCTCGATTCTGCTTTTGCATGGCCGCCACTGCAAGAAGACTCAGGTCAGCCGTGGGTTTGGCGATATTTACCATTCTGCCATTTCTGTACATAGTTCCAGCTGGTTTGCCTGAGGTGCAACTGGCGATCAGGTTGCAGCGAGTCATGCTACAAGTAAGTACTGCACGTTTGCGATTGCTTTGGGAACGTCAATTATCAGCCCCGTGTTTCTCGCCGGCCGGTGCATGTTATTCCCAGGCGAACTTCTTGGTTGTGTGCCGAATCTGACAATGGTACGTGCAATTTTGGGGGTGCATTCGGTGCCGGGGCCTTGCGCCTGTCGCAAACGGAAGCTGGGCGAGGCCAAGACTTCAAGAGATGGATTGGCAAAAGTACTTGACCCTTGGATGCAGACACACAGTGATACGCTCAATTTCATGTTCGAGCTGAAAACTGATTGTGAAGCCCGTGGCAAAGAGCACGCAACTGTTCGTCTGGATCTCCATGGCCAATCTCGACAATACGAGGAATGTTCTTTTCTGGAATTTGAATTACTGGGATAGCGCATCAACACTTGCCGGTGAAGTCCGTGATCCGCGGCGGGTTTTCCCGCAGGCGCGAAAGCCATTGATAGGCAGCTAATTGTGCTCCTTGCTGAGCTGGTTCAAGATTTCTTGAATTCAATTAGCTAATTAGCTGTTTGGGCTTAGGAAGAGTTGTACTGGTATGCAGATGACACAAACACTGGAGATGCATGCGCCACGCGAGTCCCATATGCAATGGACTGCAGGCCCTTTGCTTGGCTATGATGTTCGTGATTGCCTCGTATGTCTTCCCACTCTTCGTTGGGGTAGGTCGCTTGCTTGCTTTGGCAGTCCACCCAACACTTCAGCATTCTGCGGCCGAGTGCAGCGCCATGTCGAAGAACGCAGCCTGTCTCCCCACATGCGAGAGCAGAAAAGAGCCACAAAATGAACCATGTCTGTTACGCGACAGCCTTCGGATTTGGCTGATACATGCTGATACAGCGCGTTGCCATCCCCAAAGGCTTCTCTGCTGCCGTGCTTGCACAGCCAGGCATCCAGACAGACACAGCAAAGCTTCGATGGAGGACGCATTTTTTATCGCTGTTGCCATCGTTGCCGTACCAGTGGCAAACTCTAGTGACATAGTGTTCATCGTGGAGCCCTTCTTACACATGTTCTGTATATGTTATGTCGTGTAGCAAACTCTTGGTTTTTTCAGCAGCCATGTTCGTGTTCTTCTAACTTGTTTAACACCGCATGCTGTGGTTCGGCATGCGGTTGCGGCTTGCGGTTATCAATCTGGAACGGTTTCGTTCCACAGCTCCCAGTATCATTTCTTACTCATGTTCCTGCTTTCTTTATGTGGTCAAGACCTTCGAGACGTTGCAGGTCCTCTAGGCGCAGAAAAGAGCGATTTTGTGGAGCAGTGGTGGTCGTGTTGGTGTCGTTTTGGCGCATGGCTTCGCCTGTATTCATTTGCGCACTCGGGACCTGGGAGGGAGTTCTCGTTGGATGTAGTTGTCCGCGGAGACCTATCTGTGTTGGGATCGTGTCTTCCCAGGCCTTCAACAAGTTTGGTGTTCGTTCCCTGCTACGACTGGCATGATTGAATTTGTTCTGTACATTTATTTGGGTTGCATCATAATAATACCATGATATGTCCAGCTCACAGCAAACGACTGAACTTGAGTACCAGAATTACCAGAACTAAAAAACCACATGCCTAGGAATCAGTTCTTGTCCAAGGCGAGGCAAGTCATTTCTTAGCACAGGCCCGAGAGAGTCACTTCTTGATCGCTGCCGCAGGAACTGGCGAAGCGGCACGCTGACACTAGTTGGAGAAGCCACCGGTGGAGGTGTCGTGAAAAGTTGGGTTGTGGCTAAGCAGCAAACAGTGCACCTGTGCTTCGCAGACATCACAACCGACATGCCGGCATGACTGAGACAGAGCTACTGTGCCAGTCGTGAAGTGCAAACTCTACCCAGGTGTTGTCTGCGGCCGTCAGCAACATTGGTCAGTTCACGATTCCTGGATTAGTTTATTGTGCAAGCGCATTTGGGCATTGCATGCATTGCTTGAGAGACAGTTCAGCACTCACAAGGTGCGAGCAGGCGGCTTGTCTGCTTCATTCAAGACGGAAAGTGTGGGTTCGCTCGTGGAAGCCGTTGCAGTCACAGCAGCCTTCTATGGGCATGAAACGTAGATCAGGAGTGTTGTTTTTGCGGTCATCCATGACACTTCAGGGCCTGACCTGATATCATGGATTATCGAGACCAGATGGCTTTTGAGCATGCTTACATGCGGCATCTACATCTCGGTAACATCATATCTTGTAGGCGACTTGGAGTCTCAAAGCTTCGAAGGCCGCGAATGCGTATCAGCTGGAGGGCATGGCGGAGCACCGGGGTTGCGCATTCAGGTTGTGGTTAGACTTGAGTCCAGTAGCAAAATGTTCTGTTATGTTCTGTTATTGCTTAAGGCTGCTTAAGCAAGCGTTGCGGTTTCGCTCAGCTATGCCAGCACCTCGACAAGAGGAGCTTGGCTGGTTGCCTAAGTGCTTCACCCATCGGTCGCGCGCGGCTCTGAGATGCAAACATTTGTCAGGTTACCAGTCAGTGCGCTGCAATTGACACCCTTACTGCTCGTTGCGATCTCGGCTCAAGATCTGAACTAAATATGGTCTTCACACGGTCCACCCTAAGTCAGGACTCACGTCTGAGGAGATTCGGACTGGTTACGCTGCTTGGATGGAGTTTCGGAGCAAGTTTCAGATTCCGTGGACCGAAATATCTGTTCAAACAACTAAGGTATTTGATCCTGCGGCCTTGCGCATGCAGCAGCTGCCGCAACAGCACTTGAACCCGGCAATCGGGGCCAGCTACGGCAGCGCCGCAGGCACGACGAACTCAGTTCACTCAGCTGGGCTATTGACGACCGTGCATTCTCACAGATTCTCGCATGCACCATCTAATTACCCTCAGTCTCTCACACTGGCATTCCTTCGTCCAGAACACTTCCAGAACTGATGAATAAAGCCAGTTCCACGTCGTTCCCGAGTCGGTAGAGCCCGGAAACTCGTACAAGTTTTGCAGCTGGGAGTCAAGCTCTTCCAGCTTTCGTCTTTCTGCATCAAGACGATGCTTACTCGCATGTGCGGGGATCAGCCCACCTCTCAACCAAGTCGATCTCTCCGTTTATTTGTCCGTGTTTGTTTGTTTGCTTGCTTGTTCGTTTGTTTGTTCGTGTCCGTGCGTGGCCCGGCAGTCAGTTCATCGAACGCCATCGCCATTGCATCGTGGAGCCTTGGGGAAACCAGGTAAAGCAGGGGAAGTTGGACGATGTCCAGCGAAGTTTTGACCGACTTTGTGTCCGGGGAGCTCAGAGCTCCCCGTAGTGTCAGTTGAACCTGGATGCCGTGACAGAGAAATGCCTGCTTCACGTGCGTGTGAGAGGAATGAGAGAATCTGTTTCCTGTACCCTGCCCTCCATTTGTCATGTCTTGGCAGGCATGGAGCGGTTCATGTGTGCATGACGAGCTGATGCTGAATCCTGCTGTAATTTGACCGTGCAGCGACATGGTTGAATTTTGAGCGGCCCAGGGTTCCACTGGTCCATTGTCAGGCAGACTCCCCTCGACGTTCGCTGTTCGGGTGCGTGCGCGCCGGCTCTGATAGGCAGTCGACGGACATACGGAGGAGATGTGTAATGACGATGACACAATCCAAGGGCTGATCTTCAATGCCCGGGTAAGGGGTGCACCGGATACTCTGCCTCGACTGCGCTGGGAGTCTAGCGCAATGTCAATGTCGGCGATCTTCGGGGATGTCATAGTGAAGGCGCCTTTGTGCGCCAGAGCTTCCCAACCAGCCTGTTGTCGAATCAGCGCTGAGCCCGCGAAGCAATCGCGGGCGACTCAAGAGTATCTCTGCGAGCAGTCTGTCACAGCGAAGGCCGATGTGACAGTCCACATTAATTGTGGACTTTTTACCGTGGCAGACGGTGTTCGATCTTCAGCTTTATGGAAAGCATTGTGGCCAAGTTGGGATGCGAGTCGCGCTAACTCCATGTTTGGTTGTCTACATGGGCATGCGCCTGAATGCGATGCTGCTTGGCCCCGGAACTGCAAGTCAATTACAGATTACGTGTGGGTGCCGTGGACAGTGGCTTCTGGACGACAGCTCCGTCAGAGAGTGCCCTCTGGAGCAAGTGAATGTGCAAGTGAATGTAATGTTGCACTCGGCAGTCGTAGCCGTATCATCCTCATCGCTTGCACTTCAGATCCCAACTTACCATGTGAATGGTCATTTTCCGCTGCGCCCCTCCGAGAAAACGTAGGAATGAGTACGCCTTCACGCTCACATGACAGCATCTTGTGTTCTTGCATTCTGTGCTTCATTTGTCATGTATGGAATGGTTCATGTGTGCATGACGAGCTGACGCTGAATCCTGCTGCAGACTGGCTGTGTGCAGCTACATCATTGAGCTTTGTCCCGCCCGCCCATCCGGCTATGTTGGTGTAAACGGTGGCTGTGTCCCGCCTGTACTGAATCCAAACATGCGGAAGTTGGAATCCCATGCACTCCTTGCCATTGTCTGTGTCGCCTCGAATCCACAGGCCCTGCTCGGTGCAAAAAGAGTGCAGCCGATGCATCCGGTGCAAGTGCATGTGATGTCAAGGTTATGTGACTATGTGCTTGGTCAAATTCCACCGGGCGCTGTGCCCCTCCGACAATACTCAATACATAGGACACAGGAAAAAATCTTGAATCTTGTGGACTCTAAAGACGGCATTCTCAGTTGTTGCAGCTTACTGAGATTTGCGCAATCAGCAGAATCGACAACAGTTTGGTATGTAACTGGATGTGGTCTTGCAACAGGCCGTCTCGACAGTCACGGCACATTCCGTTCATATGAGTGTGACACAGACAGTTGTTCGCAAGAGCGAGCACTATTGACTAGTGACCTGCGCGCTTGCGAGGCTCGGACGGACGCTTGGCAGAATTCTCATCAGCCACTACATTGCCGGCTGCACTTACGACAAAATCTACGACAGAAATGCCAGACTGCGCGAGCTACTTCGCGACTGTGTTACGACGTGTTGTGTCGGCTACCAAAAGCTCTTAATTAACCTCTCAGAGTACCTGCGAATGTTTGAAGATGGACCTCATGGCAGGCATGTACTGTACAATGTGCGCATCGCACACTACTGAGGTTGCATCTCGTCTGGATCGACGAACTTGCCCGAGGAGCGGGGGCGCAGTCAGGGGCTTTCGCATGCAACATTTCACTGCGCACATGTTGTTCATCTTGCGAAGACCAAGTCATGCAAATTCACAGCCGCGTGAAGCTCGAAACCTTGAAATTATTGTAGTTAACTTGTGAGTGTATCCATTCGTCTACCTGAGGTTTCTTCTTCCCACTGGAGCCTTTCTGGTTTCTGGGCCTTGTGAGCCCATCTTTATACGAGCTGCTTGGGTCTACAATTTGTCCGACAGTAACCTTTGTCATTTTGAGAGGTTCCATGAGAGGTGACACGAGCACCTCGCCAGGGGAAGTTCCCGCGCTCTCAGCTTGTTGAAATGTAACGTTTCCCGCATCGCTCGGTCTTGAAAGCTCTGGATTGGTGCCCTCCGTGTACATCGTCCACGGCCTGCCCGTATGTTTCAGGTTCGTGCCACGTCATTTGCGAATCGTTCAGAGCAACCAGGCGTGAAATTAAACATGCAATGCGCCCGTGCGCAAGTGGGCAGGTTTGGCATGATGACGGAGAGGCTCATGCATCATTGTTGATTCGGCTTCATTCAGCGTCAGCGCACAGTTACTGCAGATGTAGGCAGGCTGGAGGGTTCGCCTACGTTCCATCATGTCCGCTCGGTCCCAGTTCCATCGGGCTGAGGCTTGCCACATCTTGTTCTTTTGGTGGGCACTACAACAAATGCGGCTCGGCAGGGTATGCTGAGGTCCTTGAGCCTTTTAGGGTTTCTTTACTACTGGCTTTTGGCTGCGTCGCAGCTGCCAAAACAGCAAAGGGGCAGAAAGGGCACCGCCGAAGACCACAATCAGTGGAAGTTTCCCTTCAGCTGATAGGCAATGCAATCAGAGAAACGAGTATGGCCTCTGACTCCCGTGGCAGCCCTGTGCAAGGCAGTGCTCATCGGCAGAGTCTTGGAAGACTGCAGACATTGGAGCCGCTTGGTTTGGTTGCGTCATTTGTTGAAAAGCAAGCACAACCACAGCCTTAAGCAGCCGTTGCTGGGATGGCCAATGCAGAAACGTCACATGCTTGCGTGCTCGTGCAGTTGGATCGGAGGTGTAGATTGCAAAGCCATGTATGCATCGATATCACGCTCAGGTCATCGCAACACGGCCTACCTCGCAGTCTTGGTCACATCAGGGGTATTCTCTCTGCACAGTACTGCCCTTACGGCTTTGGTCAGCTGACTAATCGGTTTTTAGGAGACAGCGAGGTGAGGCAAGACTGTGGTTGCCAAAAGGCTGCTCATGGTAGAGGAACTGAAACTTGCGAAATTCTGATGTCAATGGGCTTGGCATGGCTTGGCGATACTACGTTCTTTGCAAACAAGCCACCGATCCTTGTGCAGGTTCTAGGATTGCAGGATATTGCACGGTTTTGTTCAAGCTAAAAAAGAAATTCGCCAGGTGCAAGGCACTGATGCATGCTTTGCTTTGGGAGTGGCAGTAGAAGGGACCATGGAGTGCACTGGGCTCTTTGCAACCTGCATGTGAGGACTAGTGAGGCCGGGACAACTCTTCTTTGATTGACTTGAAATGACTTGAACAACCTCCTTTGCGGGGTGCTTTGCACAACAAGCAAATTAAAAGCAGCTCTAGTTTCCTCGTTGCAAGGAGGAGACCTGTTTCACGCTGGCTAGTTTCTTGTGGCACATACGGAGCAAAAGCAATCCACAGGAGCGAGAGCAATCCACAGGAGCGAGAGTTGTCGGTTTTGAAACAAGCGGAGGCCTTCTCCATATTTGCGCTGAGTCTTTCTACCGTGATTCTGCAAGCGAGATGCACGAGATGCGGCGCAATTGGTTGGGTCTAGTGAAGGAAGCCCTTCAGGCTTGTGGCGACTCGTTTGTCAGATGGCTCAGTATCGCGACTCGGCAAAGCAATGGCATTCCTTGTATTGGACCGCTGCGAGTTTGACCACGCCAGGCTATGACCTGCAGCAAAGATCGGCGCAGATTCAGCTGTTCAAAGAAAACCTGGCTAGGCAGACACAGCTGCACTGTGCTCCTCGGGTGTGGCATGGTGTGTGACACAGGCAGTTTCAGCTTCTGGCCAATGAGTTGGAGGCCTTAAGTTGACAGAGAGGTATCTGCGACTCGCCTGGTTGAGCGTGAAAGAGTGAAAGGACCTCCTCGCGCGATCCGCAGAGACGGAGGTGGGGCTCGCAGAACGGAGCCTCGATGCAGACGCTCGTCTTCCAAGCTCGGCCTCGGCCTTCGCTGGCCTTCGCTAATGCAAGTGTGCTCGCTTCTCGACCCCGGACCCCGGGCCCCGTGCCGTAAGGAAAGGCGGGATCTATCCAGGTTCTTGAAGAACATTGGACCGAAGCTGGCCGACGAGATGCTCAGAAGCAAGAGAGCTTTGAAATGGGGACACGGCGGACCCCGTTGCGCCTGAGGTCCTGCACCTGTTCAGTGTAACAGTCGGATAACTCTGGGGCGGGGCGAATTTGGTACCACATTGAAGGTCAGTATCGAAGCCTTGTTTTCTGCTTTCACCACGACTTGTCATGTCGAGATGTGCCGCAAGTCGAGGCCACCCCCGCCCTTCCTGGAGCACTTCCGTCAGTTTCTCTCCCTTTGGCTTCAGATGCTGGCAGAATGTGCTGCTGACGCCTGGCAACGCTACGACAAGCTTAAGTAGGCTGCGCAGCCGTTTCCAACCAAAGTCTTGGGGTGGAGTTGGTCGATGGAGCTGCTCGGACATTGCCATTCGAACCGACCTATTTCACACCAGCATGTTGCGGCAGCAGCATTCAGCTTGAACTTGACAGTTCGCGGCATTGGACCACTCCCAGGTAGCTCAGCAAAATCGAGAAAGGAATCTGAATGCGGCAAGCCAACACCATTGACAAGCTGTGCACAGCATTGCTAAGGCTGCTAAGCTTTCTCTTGTTTGCAGCGACTCAGGACCCAGTGGCCCAACCATACAGCGTGATCGGCGAGGTCAGTATCGCCCAGGGACTTTCGGTGGTGACTAGTGGGAAAGTGACTGGTGGAGCTACCTGCAACTCAAGAATACATCTGCGAGTTAATAGAAGCTGTGGCTCGCTGAATGGGGAGCTTAAGCTGCTCTGGCATCGTTCGTTCCACTGCATGTGAAAGCTTAAGCTGCCTATACGGTACAAATGAAGCTCTCGCCATGCAAGCTTTGCAAAGTCGATCGGCACGACTTGACTGTGGCAGGTTGAGTTCAACTCCTTCGACAGATCATGCGAGCTCGCCGTGCACCTGAGTGAGCAGCTGAAGGCGATTTCGGAGTGTAGTCATGTCTATGACACAGACAAAAGAACATGTATGCATACATGATCATACATGCATACATACATACATATAGGTCGTATAGGTGTGCACATGCATGCTTGCATGCTTGTGTTTTTGTATGTAGAAATGGTTATGGTTGTACGCTGTGCATTCCGCCCCACCCCCCCGCGCCCTCACCGCCCACGCCCCTCCCCTCCCCTACCTGGCCACTACCCACACCTGGCTTGCATTTCTTAGGNCTCCCCCACGCAGGCCTTTCCACAGGCGGGGAGGGGGATGACCACACAAGAGCCATTGTGGGAAAGGCATAAGCGACCCAACCATTCCACACAGGCTGGTGGGGGGCAAATAAACTCTGCAGTGAAGTTGAGCCGTTCCACAGGGGAGAGATTTCAGGGGTGGACGGGGGAGGCGGGCCCCCTGGGCGCAACCATATATGTA
This sequence comes from Symbiodinium sp. clade A Y106, assembly GCA_003297005.1. Classification (NCBI taxonomy): domain Eukaryota; class Dinophyceae; order Suessiales; family Symbiodiniaceae; genus Symbiodinium; species Symbiodinium sp. clade A. The sequence continues at coordinate 14,750 of BGNK01005444.1, forward strand.
GATGCAAATGCTTAAATGTGTGTATCTATATCTTTCTTTCTCGGTAGGCATGAGTCCGGCGGACGCGCCTCTCGCAATGAATTCAAGTGAAACGAAAAGAAGGGGGCAACGAGGGAGCCCGGCGAAATCAACCCATTGGGGATCTCAAGCCTGACGGCTCAACCTTGAAACCTCCGTCAGCAAGCCAGGAAGGGATTGGCGTAAGACACTCAAGGGCGAGTGGCGAAGCTTCAATGCGCACTGGACTAGTGCGCGTCGCCTGCAAGGCGACTCCGATGCCGTCGCAACAAGTCTCAAACCAAGCCTCCTGGCGCCTAGCTGCAGCAAGCGGAACGCTGGCACGGAAAGGATGCACCCAAGCGCGCAGTGGTGGATCCGGCAAAGTCAAGACGTGAGCCTGCCCCGAGGCAACAAATGAAAAATGGAGACTAGGGTGGAGGGCTGGTTCGGGCAAGCGGAGGCAGGCATGGACGGACGCTTGGGCTCTCGAAAATCATCACACCAAAGCTCTGGGTCGAGCAAAATGATGGTATCATCGACAAGCTGCGCAACACCCTCAGCCTCCTGGTTACTTCCCGGGTACAACTTCCACGCAATAAGGGTCTCCTTCAGCATCTGCAAAGGCTCTACGTAGCCCACAACAACGTCCCAAACCGCCTCCTGCACGGGCCGGGCTAAGTCCTGCAATTCAAGCAGAAGGCCTGCATGGAAGCTGGCCGGGTCCGATGCCAGGCAGGCCGGGCTCCAGAGACCGTGGACATCGGTCGGAGGCGCTTCAGCATGGGCCCCTGTGCTAGGCTCCATATGGGGCGTAAAAGAGCCCCACGCCCGACGGCAGCGTTCGGAGGCGCCTAAATGCCTTTTCAGGCGGCCAATGTTCGCATAGAGTCGCCCACATGCCCGGCATAGGGGCTGAGCGCTTCCTGCTACTAGTAAGGTGGATGGAGCTCTATATCCATGCAGCTTGGAAGAGTGGCATGCCCACGCTGTGCGATTGGGAAAAGCGATACGGCATTTTAAACATGCTTCAGGAAATTGACTGCTTCGAGCGGTCGGCTCATGTAAGTCTCTCCCTGCAAGCTGCTCAGCAGCTCGACGCAAAGCCTGTAGTGCCGCTATACACGCAGTGCGCACTAGCTCGAGGCCCCTAGCACGCTTGATAAGCGCCTTGTACAATCCCGGCCTGTTGTGCATAAGCGTTGCCCACTCAGTCCATGACACGCTAGGTTCACCGAAATCCGAAGTGTCTTTGACCCAGCCGTAGACCCACTGCAGAGCCTGCATCACGTGCGCTATATATGGCGGGTCTCGCCGCAGGAGCGCCCATAACTGGACCGGCGCCGACAGTACAAGTTGGCTGGCATAGCGAGCTCTCTCTACCAAGAGTAGGATTTCAGGCGGAGGCTGCCGAAGAAGCGCGCAAATCGTCGCGTGTGTAAGGTGTTGATCTCCATCGTGAGGCAACGCCAAAAAAGTCTGCCGAAACAGTGAGAGCACCGTCCTGAAGAAGAAAGAATGTTCTCCTTTGCTCAACACAGGCCAAGAACCTGCCGCGAAGAGGAGCTTGGTCAGGACATGTGTGGCAAGTAAGGAACCCCTCTTAGCCAGGGCTATCTTTTTACATCGGAAGACCTTCGTACGACCTTGCTGGTAAGCAGCCCAGGCATGAGCCGCTCGGTGGCGCAGTTCCACCATCATTCCAGCTGCACTGGTGATCTTCACCCCCAGATGCCTATAAGTGGTGACAAGCGGTAGCGTAGCAGCTCCGTGCTCCTCACGCAGCACCGTCAGTTCAGGCTTGCCGCTGAACAAAGACCGTCTGGCGGCTCGTGAGCCGGCCCCTCGCACAGCAACAATAGCGGCCGTTTTGGCAGGGCCAAAACTGAGGGTATAGCCGTGCGCATGAAATGCATCAGTAAGCAACCCACATTCCAAGGCAGCGACCGCCCCGACTTGAGCGGCTCGAGATACAAAGATGCACTTGGCTAGGTCATCAGCCCACACAACATCGTGCAAATCGGCGGAGTGAGTCCATGCCGAAGAAACACCGAGAGGGGGAGAAAAATCGCATATCCCGTCCCACCGTATTGTCTGTTTCCAGTCAAAACCAAGAGCATCCGCAGCACATGTGGCTCGGGCTGCATCGAGCCACTGAAGAATTCGTGGTACTGTGACTCCGTAAAAAAGATCTGCGAAACTTGAGCCTGGTCGTGACCCTTGGCGGGTAACAATCGGCTGACTGTCCCCCGCCAAACACATCCATGTGTTTGAGTTAAGCTCAGCAGTTAAAGCTTCGACCCATGGCGAAGCCTTTGCTCGAGTCATCGCGGTGGGCTGGGCCAAGGCTTCCCGCAGAAGCTCGCCGATCCCTGCAGCTGGACTCACAAAATCGTCATCGCCAGGTTTACGAGCTGTCAAGGCTCTGACTGCCGTATAGTAGGCCGAGGCCACATCCGCAAAGAGTGTGACGCAGGACCAACCCGAGCTGGCACAAAGCCGGCCGAAAGCTCGCGTAATATGGGACCCAAGGACAACAGAAGTGCGCTTAAGTCCGCCAAGCTGCGCCGGTAGGGCGTTCTCCGCAAAGACGTTGTAAAGGCTAGGGCGAAAAGATTTGTGAATCAATTTTGCCAGCGTAGACAGGAGCATGATAGCACGGTAGCTGGCACACTGCGTCTTACTTCCTGGACCTTTGTAAAGCCTGGCCAGGGTGCCACCCTTGAAGCCGACAGGTTCTGTGCACGTTACTCCTATTTTAAAAAGGAGCGGCATCAAAACCTGTAACAGCCCCTGCGGCGCAGCATGTCCAAGTTCAACGGGGAGACGGTCAGGCCCTGCAGCTTTGTGCTTCAGGGCTGTCACGATGACTTGTAAGAGTCTGCCTGGACTTGGGAGCTCCTCCAAGGTGCTAGGGCGGAGCCCTGCGCTCTGCTCTGTCACGTATGCAGCTAGGTTTTCCGGGGCAGTGTCGACCCCGTTTTCCTGCTCCCGAAAATGCTCACGCCATCTAATGACCACATCCTCGGGCGTTTCACAAGGCGTGCCATCGGCTTGGCAGAGCTCCGGTAGCACCTCAGGTGCGAATGGTTTTTTCCTGCGAAGGCCCAATAGCCGTTGTACGGCCTTATGTGCATGGGGAGCATCACGCTGCACGTCTTCTGCAAGAAGGCTGTAGTGCTGAGCTCTGTCCCGCTTACAAGCTACTTTAAGCTCGCGTGAGGCTCTCCCGAGGAAAAACCCTGAATCGCACCCGCACGCTGAGCTTCGCTAGTCCAGGGAGAGTCCAGCATGCGGATCAGGATGTACCCATCCTGAGCTTGCCATGCACGAAATGCTGCCGCAAGAAAATGAAATTGGAGAGCGTTCCGGATCTGAGTGCAGTGTCTTCGCAGGCCAGCGACTGTGCGATGCAGACGCCAAGTGTCATCTGTGAGATAATCCCTAAACCGCCGAGATTTATCCCTCGGGAACTGAGCAGTAAGGGAGCTCTGGAGATATTCGACTAGGGCTGCAGCGTGCGCATGGGTCGAAACCTGCCATGGGATTATCGGCGCCTTCTGCATGATATCTGCTACTTTAGCTCGTCCCTCCGGGGTGAGCAAGGCTCTGCTGTCGAACTGGTGCTTAGCAACACTCCGAGCTCCGGAAGTCAAGCGCAGTTTGAGACTGAAGTGGGCGCACGTGGCAACATGGTCAACATAAGCCTGACCTGTGTGAATAGCTGCTTCCGTCCATGTTCTCACTCTCCCCTGTTTCCATGGGTCTGGGCAGGCAATGTAATCGATCCTAGTCATAGCGCCATTACGCTTCTGTACGTATGTGCCGGAGGGGCCTTCATGGCAGCTGGAAAAGGTGCACGGCAACCATAGCTGACGAGCCGCCAGAAGCTCAGCTAGAAAGGTCCCTGAGGCATCCTGCGGGCTGGCGTCGAAGTCTCCAATGCTAGAGGAGAGGACAGAGCCCACAGCGGCATTCATGTCCCCGCCCATTAGGATTTGGGCAGCTTTCGCATGAACATCAACGAGTCGGTTTGTCTCCGCCCACCATGCTTGCATAACGGTAGCCTCCACTGCTCGGTGAGGTGCATGGAGGCTTGCAATCAGCCAGCACAAGCTACCCTGCCTAAACCGAAGGAAAAGACGCCGTGGGTCCTTGTGGGCTACAACGCAGGATTTGGCAGTAAGAGTCGGTCCTGGTCGTGGAGTGGTAGCGGAGGTGAAAAGCGGGTGGTTCTCTAGGATCCAAATCTCCACCCCTAGAGTCCCCCCGCACGCTCCCGACGCGAAACGCGTATACTCCTGGGTGCGTATGACGCCCTCCTCGGTCCGGGTTTCCTGCAGCATGGCGATGTGGATCCCTGCATCTCGCAGGCACGACGCTAAAAGAGTCGGCCGGGCGGCATGGAAGGCCAGGCCTTCCTCAACGGTGCCTTCCAAAGCACTGCTATTCAAAGAGAGAACATTAAAGGAGCATATTCTAAGCTCCAGCTGCCCCAACATATCAACTTCAACGGATCCTGCTGGCTCAAGTCCGCTAGATAGGAAAGGCTCAACCAACTGCGCAGAGCTCATAGCAAGGTTATCAACACATTGCGGCACAGGTTGTACTCCTGCTGGAGGGTAGACCTGAGAGCCTTGCAGGCCTTGAGCGGCGACACCCGCCCAACACAAAGCTGCCGGACGCCGGATCCACCATGGGCTGGTTCCATCATGAGACCACTGGAGGTCCCCACAGGGTTTGCCCATCAAAGCACACCGAGCAAGGCGATCAGCGATTTCGTTACCTAAGAGACCCCGGTGTCCAGGTATATGCGAGGCTGTAGGCGGGTGGCTAGACACAGACCGACTAAAAACCCCCAGGCTGCGGAGGGCTTCTGGGATTCCGCCCTCAGGACACGCGTAGTTGCCAAGAAAGACTCCTAGAGCGGAAAGGCAGTCAGACCTGAGTTCGACAGATCGATGATGAGAGTGAGTAAGACTCACCCAGGCACCGACAATCAAAGCTAAACATTCCGCCAAATAGGCGGAAGGTCTGTCGGAGTTGAAAGCCCAAACTGGGACCTGACCTGCAATGCCCGCAAAGCATCTTGTGTTCGGGCATATGAATACAAACGCCCAGGCGCAAGTTGCCGTGACTCTCGCAGCGGCAGGAATGAAAGACCCATCTGTGAAGCAATGCAAAGCATCGGACCGAAATCCGGCTTCGGAGGGCGACAGGTTGCGCAACGCACAAATGTCAGCCTGTTCAAGAACGCCAAATAGCTCCCACCCCTGTGCCAGAGCGACATTAGGTGCCATCAAGTCGAAGAACTGTCCAGCTGTGCAGTCGGCAGGGAAAGGGCCAACATGCAAACGAGCTGAAACCAAGTGTCCCCGTAATTCCGGCATCGCAGCTAGTGTCCAAGCATGGCCTAGCAGTGGCGTATCTAGATCCAGCCAGAGAGACGGATCTGAGACGTATGGTGGCGCAGCCGGTAAGAGCACATGCAGTTGCAATGGCCGAGGTTGCCTGGCATGTCCAGGATAGGATACAAACGAGACTTCACTCAAATTAGCCCCAAAGTGCTCAAAACAAGTCTCAACCACAAGGCGGGTCCAAAGGAAAGCCTGGCAGTTGGGGTCCTGCGCACTGACCTCGAGTAGAGTAACGAGGGGCCCAAACTCGGCAATGGCAGTGTCCCAATCATGTCGAAGAACTGCTTCTAGAGGCCGCTCAAAGCCAGTTAAGACAGTCCATCGTAAGGGAGACAGATGCCGTCCACTTTTCTCCCCTTGGTGCTGAGCCGGCCCAGGAAGGTTCCTGCAAGGCGTCGGGATAGGACGCTGTTGAGCGACAGGCGGACCGACACAATCTGCGCGGTCGACATCGGATGCAGGTCTGGCCGACACACGCACATCACCTCCTTCAACAACTGTCGGGGTCACAGCCATCTGGGTGGCGTCGCCAAAATGTGCACATATAGCGGACATAACCAGAATCCGCGGCATGCCTACCTTTCGGCTCGCAAGAAAGGAATTAGCCGCCAGAGCCTGGCCGGTCAGCACATATAAAGCGCCCAGGAGGACAGAGGCGGGGAAACAGCGCGGGATCGAGCAAATTCGACCGCAGTAGCTGTCCCCTCGCTTGACTACTCGACTGAAAGCGCCTACGGAAATTTTGGAAAAGGAAGCCGCCTCCCGGAGGATAGTAGCATCCGCGGCCCCAGCTTCGGGAAGTGGCCCACCGGACTGTGCCCGCCCATGCGCAGGACGTGCGTGATTACCATCCCCGGTGAACACGCCACCGCCGGGTGACGCTGGATCTTCCAGATCATCCCCACTAGGTCCACGGCTGCTGTCACGCGCCCCAGCGTCGGCGGCATTAGCAACAATGATAACGGCGAAAACTTGGCCCGGCCAAACCTGCATTATCCCGGGCCCGCAGGTGCGACCATCTTCCCTGTTAGTGAGCACAACGTGAAAGCCCCGTGGTCACAGCCCTCCATACCGCCGCGTAATAGCAGCCGGCTGAATAGTGCCGCCCAAAGCGACCTCAACTGCGAAGCTCAGGAAGAGGGCTCGTCGGTCCAAAAAATAAACCACGCCCCCTGTGGGACCGAATCCCACAGCAGCCTGACTCACAGCAGCAACGACAGTTTGCGAGGCATGCCCGCTTTCTGCATGATCCCTGACAGCAGGATCAGATGGCTGGAGCACAAGGTCGTCCTCCGAAATATTTAACTCCCTGGCAATATCACTACGTAAGGGGTGATTGCGGGAGCGCCGAGGCAACACGGGGAAAGCACCTGCGATGCCAACAACCCAATGCCTGGCGTCGTACCTTCCCATCGGGGCTTGATTTCCCGTCCAAGTAGTGGCGTCGCACAGCATGTCCGCCAAGAACGCCAGAATCAAAGCCGGGTGGCGAGGTGCCGTGATTTGAATCAAGTCTCCGTGGCGCAAAGCCACAGCGAAATCAGGTACAAGGGGGTGAGGCGAGTCCCTAACATAAACCTGAACGTTGAGGCTGGGATCTACTCCCGCGACTTGGAGATGCCAGCACGGTCCATTCCGTGCGGCACAAGCGCAGCAAAGGCTCTATCGTCGTATTGTCGACAATCAAAGAAAACAAAGACCCCAGGCGGGCTCCATCGCGGTACGGCGAGCAGGGTGCCATAGGTTGGATCAGGCTGGGGAGTAACCACCAACAGCCCGGGAAATAAAGCGCGTTCACTGTGGCCTCGCATAGAATTGAGGCTTTGCAAGGCGGCCTCTACGGCGGTTCCAGCTGTAAGCCTGACATCAAGATACAGCGGAATCTTATCTGGGACATAGACCGCAAAGGTTGCTTCAAATCCCCTCGAACGATCATTTACATCCCTGAATTGTCCGCTCGACCCCGCTAAGTCATGGGGTTGTGCCTGGGCGGGCAGCTGGGCAATACCAAAAACTGCCTGAGGAATACTGTCCGAACTAGGCCCAAGAGCCGACGGCATGTCTGGGTAGTAGTCGACAGCGACGACCTGACCTTCACGTAGGACTAAAAGGCCATCTGGAGTGGCATCTACACTTAAGCGAGGCAGCCAGCCCGCCGGGGCAGATTGCTGTAGCCCATGCAACAGATCATCACTGAGCATAGAGCCGTCAACTATGTAGAGAGGCATCCAATCATCAAGAATGACCCTGCCGTCTAGGATAGCCGCGTGCCATATCCTGCCCCTAAAGGGCGGCTCGTCGGCAGCAGCTACAACAACCGTATGGCATGGATATCCCTTGATGGACGCATCCTCGACCCTAGGTGCAGATAAAAAGACCCTGAGCCTGAAGACAGGGATATGCATCAGCGCAGCAATATCCCGCCGCCAGCTAGCTGGATCAGAAAGACGCAGAGCGCTGCAGGACATGTCCGTCGCAACCCCATAAATCTCGGCAGAATCTACTTCGGGAAGCTGGGGTTGACCGCGCCAGAGCGCAACGTCGAGGAGCATTTGCGTCAATGAAATCGGTGCAGCAGGAAAGCCGCCGGCGCGCAGATATCGGATCGTTTCACCCGGGAAGAGGCGTACATCGATACCATCTTGAAGGGGGTCTTCGTAGGGACCTACATAGACTACCACCTCCTCATCCGTCGGCAAGGCGGCGAGCTGCAGGAGCCTATGCTTACTACAGTAAGGCGGAGCTCGCACCGCCAGGAGTCTACCGTCTAATTGCAACAAATCCAAACAAATGACCAGAGAGACCCCTAGCCAGTGTGGGCAGCACACGAAAACACCATGACCCAGACAAGGCTGAGGCGATGCGTCGAGAAGGTGCGGGAAGGCACGGGCCTGCCTAGGAGACCTTGCCTCATGGAAAGCTGCAACAGCCTCGGCATACGTTGCTGGCATGCGCAACTGCACCGTGCAGGTTTCCGGCTGATATCCAGGAGCGAGAGCCGTGAAACTTGCTCCAATATCAGCCTCTGCCTCCTCAGCGGTTTCAGGGGCATCCTGCATATCCTGGAGTGTCTGTTGGGGGTTGCGGCCTGCTAATTGGAAGTACGGCCAAGCCCCTCCCATGTCAGTTGTGACTCGCCGCAAATTGTCAAGCGAACGCCGTTCAGCGGGTCCCCGACAGCCGGGCTCACACAGAAGTCGGGCCGACACACTGGGACGCCATCCCCATTTAGACAGCTTTATAATAATGGGGCCGTCACAGCATGAAACTTTCCACACTGCACCTGTGCAAATAATGCAAGCGGTGACCCAACTGGTCCAGAAGCTCACACTATAAGCTGCGTCACAAGCAAAAGTATAGCAGAAGCAGGCCCCTATCAGGCAAAGACATAGGCCACAACCAAGGGAGTGCGCCATCTGAAAATGAACCAGCCGCCGGCAGACAGAATGTCTGTAAAGGTCGATTAGGCCGAAGGTCAGAAGAAAGCCAAGGGCCAAAGCACAGGAGGCCGCTCCCAACCCTTCTATACCATTCATCCCTCCATACCAAAGGTCGTTTGCCGAGGCTGCAATAGTCCCGGTTGGGTGGACAAGGCAGAGGCTCAAGCAGGAGCCGACGGCGTCGCTACCTGGGACTGGGCGCTTGAGATTTCTCCTGCCATTACCTGGTCTGCTTTTCGCTACAGGTGATACTGCTGCCCCGGGTATCAGCGAGGGCGCTCTCGTTTCATCACCCGAGCCCCCACTGGAGGAGCTAGAGGAACTCGATGAGTCAGCTTCTGAAGTCTCACCGGAGGGAGGTCTTTCGTGATCATCCCGGCAAAACTCGACACGAAGAACCTCCCTTTCCTGTATATAGAGTACGGTAGCGTTACCCTCGAGTTCGGTCCGTCCTCCATGTATCAGGACAGTGTGATCGGCCGGCAGACCGTCAGCAAACTGCTGCTCCAGGGTTTGAAGATCAACCTTGCCACGAGATGCATACCTACTTTGGAAACCCTGCAAGATCGGCCGCAGGTCGACAAAGAATATCGTGCCTTCGGGCAGCAGCCGTCCCGGCGGGACTGGCAGATAAGGTGCACGGAGGCTAAAACAACCCCACGACACGGAAAACCTTGATAGAGCGCGTCTGTGATCCGAGGGACCGTGGGCTTGACAACGGTGCGGTAGAGCGGATATTGACATAGATCCGCGACAGTAGCCCGGAAGCCCTCTGGAAGCGCACAAGGCGTTCTCCCCCGTCAGTAAGAACTCGAAAGCCCGGGGCAGCATTATTAACAGACACAGGCCGTTGTGGCGACCAATACGCTGAAAACTGAAGAAGCTCGTCCAGCGATAAGAGCTGGGGTCGTGGTTGATCAGGCCTCAGCAGAATTACAAGGTCACCTTGAGTAAAATGCAGCGGTGAGTGCCTGGGGACCTCGGTACCAGCCACACAGATGCGTAAACCTGGAATCGTGTCGGCCGCAACTTGTTGTACAAAGGAAGCCCATTGCATGACTGGGTCGACTAGCCACCCAAAGCACCGATTATCGACTCGAGAGGAGTCTATCAAGACATAGGGCCTATCAGAAGCCCAAGCCGGCAGGCTAAGAAAAGCCGCACATGTCGTCCATGGTTGGGGGACCACAATGCACATATACTCGTAGGTACAAGCCTGCTCAATGCACCTGGCTGCCGCAACGACCTCACCTGCCTCATCGGTGGATGTGGGGAAGGCCAAGGTTACCCCAACATATTCCGGTTTATGTTGCGGTGCGAAACCTACAAACCACGCATTGATGTCCGGGCCTAAACCAACAGTAGTGCTATTGTCCACTTCAGAACTTAGAGCAGTCCCTTCGCTCCCTGACAGGCTCGCCGCATTAAAGATCGCATGATCTAGTATATCCTGTCCAGCCCTGAGTATTGAGGACGGTATCTCAGAGGAGGAACTGGCTCCTCCGGCCGAGGCGTTAGTTGAAGGGTCGAAGCCTAGTGGTGCGTTCTGGCTGCGTTCCGTTTCCTCGGGACCGGGAATTAAAACTGGCTGGTGACTTCTAACCTCAACATACTCTAGCACTATAACATCACCGTCTGCGACCTCAACATGACTATCTTCGACTCCAACACCGACAACCAGGGGCATGTAACCCGAAGGAGGCCGTGCTCCGAGCAGCCTAAAGATATGGCTAATGGAGTGTGGTCCCGGTTCAGTAAAGATGCAGGAAATGCCATGTGCAATACGGCGGGCATCGAGGAAAACAAAAGCACCCAAGTTAGGACCTGGTGGGATGTTTTCGGATCGTGGCTCTGCAGCTAGGATACCGATTACAGGTCGGCCTTGGAAGCGCACATCCGCAAGGGCCTCGCAGGATCGCGGTGATCCAAAAGATACATGCGCAGGGCTCCGATGAATCATCTCAGCAACAATTGCACGGAGGGCCGGGCCATCCCCCAAGGTATGATGCACTGCAATGCAATGAGTGGTCAGAACAACAAGCCATTCATGGGGTGCCATTACGGGTGGAGCGATAGGTGGAGTTCTGACCCAAGAACGACGAGATCTTATCTCACTTGCGAGACCGGCATGCCAAGAGGGGGGGCGGCCAGCGTAAACGAATGTAAAAGTATGCCCGGAAGCGACGACTCGCGTGGAGCCGTTAGCCAGAGGTTCGTCCTCGCCAGCCTTAAACACCTCCCAGTCTTGCTGGGTATAAACATCCGCAAAGACAGCGAGGTCACGGAAGGTGAGCAGGGCAGGCACAAATTCCGAGAACAAGGGGCCACCTATGTCTGTGAGGTCCGGTATAATAGTGGTCCAGGTAGAACTCGGGACCCAGGGTGGCACCAGAGCAACAGTGATGACCCCAGGCCAAGGCTGCGCCTCCGCCTCTATCGGAATAAGAGGCTGACCTCGTCGGGCAGCTGGCAGGGTTAACATGGCTTCTTGCAGGACGTGATCCGGATGCAGGCAGGTCCCTAAGAGCAGTGACCTCGTCAGGAAACCCGGGCCTTAGGAAACGAAAACGCAGGCACGGCGGGTCAAGCCGCTCTGAAAAGGTATCGTACAATGCCTGATCTTGCATCCTGGCGACGGTGTCAGACCATGTTTCCGCGCCTGCTCGGGCACAGGACGCAGGAGGCCCCGGAGAACCCAAGTTTAAGCTGGCAGTGTCAGGCATAGCCTCGGGGACGCGATCAGCAATGACCTCAGAGATGGATTGCAGGTTACTGATCCCTTTGGGTGCCGCCCAAACGCAGCATGGAAGAGTACCGTACAAATAGGTAACACAGATATGCACCAACAGGCGGTATAGGAACCCTTTCTTAGGGACGGGCCTAATCCGAGGCTTACAACCTCTGGCATGGGTCCTATAGGGCGCCCAAGTCAGAACAGGCTGATGGCACGGGCTGGCGATAACACCAAGTGAGTGCAAAGGCCACAAGTCGGTACCTGCCAGCATAATGCGCCTGGCCCGTCTTACCGATAATAATCGTACAGACACTGACCTTCTCAGGGCCCCTATCAGACTGATGAAGAGGCACAAGCCCAAGCTGCGCATACAAGGTACAACGAATGCACCACACCACAGAATGAAGCGGGACAACGTCTCGAGGCAAGACTTCCCGATGTAGCATCCGATTGAAGGGCACTGCCTTCGCACCGGCGCTCGCAGTGCGTCCACTGAATCGGCAAAGGACATAGCAGGTGGGGAACCCCGAGCCACCGATAACCCTCTTAGGCACCTGCTCTCTCCAATGCCCTGAAGACTGAGACTGGCGACTTGCGAGGCCTGCAGACAACCTGACACGAAGCTGGAAGTAGGTGGGAAACCCTGAGCCACCGATAACCCTCTTTGGCACCTACTACACCGCTCCATGGCCTTAAATGACGCAAAGCTAGGCCTTCTATCAAAATTCCAACCGGAGGATACCGGAGAGCAGGGACCTAGAAATGGAAAAATGTATGCATCTCTGGGATCATGCGGCTGAAAAGGGCCTCGTAAGTCGACTACGCCAGAATAGCGGAAACCACACAGGCCGGAACCGCGAGGAAAACCTTTCCTGGCATGTGACACTACCTCAAGACCTGCGTAAACCCCTGGCAGTCTAAAGAAGGCATTGGAAAAAGGAGAGACATCACCCAGTGTCTCACGAAGTCCAGGAGGCCGGGCCGCCTCCCTGTCATGGTTCAATCGTGTGACTGCCTGTGCTTTCCCAATCATGGCTGGCCTGAGAAAGTAACCATCGAAACCAAGGAAGGCAACTGTACAGAAAAGCTGTACACGTCGTCTGAGGGATCGCCAGTTCACGCGACGAACTGCACCGCTACCACAGTATTCACCGAGGGAAAGCGAAGACAGGAGGAGCTTCCCCGATGAAGCTCCACCGTCTAGAGGCTCCCTAAGTGTACTGGGGTAGATGCGCAGCTGGCTGCGTCCCTGCGACCTCTCCACACATCCAGTCAGGTCTCGTCCAGCGAAGGCAGTTCCCTGTCCCCAACTTCGGATACTAGATCGTCGTCGTCGTCCTCTATCGTTGCCCGGGCCAATAAATTGGGCCGTCCATCCGCGAAGAAGGTAGGACCGTCGACCTCTGTCGCAAAACTGGCGCCCATCGGTCCTGGCGCAGCCCCCGGCGGCGCAATTGGAGCACCAAGGCCAAAAGGTGTAGCCGCCTTGCCCTGCGACAATCCTTCTCGCCTCGTCTGTAGCTTCTCCGCAAAGGATGTGTGCCCAGCGTCCATGGCCGGCTTGGTCTTGGTGGACTCCTTGATCCCTTGCCGTACTCCCGAGTCGCCCTTTGGAGACCTCCTGACCTCGTGGGCCCTGGGACCCGGTGGCCGCGGCACTTGCCCAGGACTCGGGAGGCCTGGCGGTACTAGAGGGGGCGACGCGCCTGCCAGGTTCGTAGGGAAAGGCGCGTGCCCCTGCTGCATCATCGCCATAGCCATGTAAGGGTCCACGACGGCATTCACCGGAGGGGGTGTGCCTAACGACGAGGCACCCTGGTGGGGATGAGTAGAAGTCTGTCCAAGGCTCGCGTGTCTCACAGCCGGGGTCATAGGCGCTGTTGTCCTCGCCCGCGCTGGCGTACCCACGGGTGCCCCTCCTTCTAGGGCTCTTGTCGCGACGCCCGACCAGTCCGGTGCAGCCGAGGCATCCCATTCCGCGAAAACTTCGTCCGCAGCTGATCCCGTGACTTCCAGCACCTTGCCAGCTGACGGCAGACTGGGCTCCTCGTCCATCACAATGGACCTGAAGGCAACTCTGGCAATGTCGAAATGCTCCTGCGCTTCCAGCTGCTCCTTCTTCAGCTTGTCTAAACGCGCCTGGAAGCGCTTCTTTTCTCGCACGTAGCCCTGCTTCATGGCCTTGACATACGCATCCCACTGCGAATGGGTTGTCTGTTCGTCCCGGGCCAGTCGATCGACTCGTTGTTCTGCACGGCGGGCAGCGTTCAAGGCCGTCTGGACAGTACGGGTAGGGATTGAACCATCCCCAGATGGCTCCCTCCCTCGTCCATCCTCCTCCTTCGCTGCTTCCACACTCAACTTGGCATCGAAGGCCGGAAAAGAAGCCGCAGGGCCCTTGTCCCAAGCCTGGTCCTTCCATGGCACCTGTCCCTGACCTCTTGGCGAGGAGAAAGCACCCTTCCACAGCTTGTCTCGCCAGCCAGCTGTATATGGTCCATTGTAACCTCCGTCTCCATGCCATGACTTGTCCTTATTGTGTCCTCGGCCCATAAGCTCAGAGTATAAAGCTAGGGCCCACGGCGGCGCAGAGTGGTGGAGTGCCAGTCTAGCAATATCGCGCCTACAGGGCTGGCGTCCCTGAGCTCGCTGATATCGCGATCTGAGCCGGGACTTCGCCCGGTGTTGTCTCGCCCGCCGGTGCCAACCCGGGCTGGCAGGGTGAATGCCTATGGCTCCACCGGGGCGCACGCTAGGCGTGTTCTTGTGAACACTGGGGCAAACAGCTATTCAGCCGCTGGTGGCCGATGTTCTGAGCCCTGTGTATCTATATATTTATATATACATACACAATGATTTATCAATTTTCATATGTTCATTGCTTTGTCCATCGATTTGTTGTGTGTTGACAGTATTTTGCTTGTCTTTAACCATATATATACACACACACATATATATATATATATATGCATACGTGTGCCTCTTTGTCACTTTGTCTGTCTATCTGTCTGCCTGCCTGCTTGCCTGCCCTTCTGCCTGTCTTTATGTCTATGTCCGTGTGATGATCACCAGTGTGCTGATCATGAAGCACGCGTTGTTTGAGAAAGTGTATCGTTTGCACCGAACCGTGGGATGAGGCGAAGGAGATTCGTTTCATCAGAGATCACACGGAAGAGGGCAAGAAGGCAGTCCGCGAAATCATTGGCAACCAGGTCTCAGCAGGTGCTTTGCTTGCAAACTGTTTCAGGGAGTGCTGTCCATGAAGAAGGCATGGAAGAAGATGAGACTCCTCCAACAAAAAGCCTTGAAGTGGACTGGCCTGAAGCGCAGCTTGGCTTTGAGTGCTGACTTGCTTACATCCTACAGCCGTCAACGAAGAATGTGTCAAGTGCACCTCTCCTATCGCAGGCGCAGTGCTGCAGATCGTGCTTTAAGAACCAAGCCTCAAGCCATGAAGCATGAAGCAATTGAGGAAACTTCGGAAACAGCCACGCTCACGTTCACGAAATAGGGACTATGGCCAGAGGGTGTTGTTTGGAGGTTCGCTCCGTGTTGTCCGACTCCGCTGACGTTGTTTTCGTGTTAGAGCAGTGTGTTTTTGTTCGTTGTCGACTCGATGTCCTGGCTTCCAGGATTTGCGAAGACCCAGCCGGATGAAGAAGAAGGTGATCTGCACAAAGCGGAGGCATGGCACTCGCCCGGTAAAGAGTCCCGCGCAAAGGAGCTATTATGGCACGTGGCATGTCGACCTACACCAACACAATAGCAAACCACAGCCAGCCAGCACCGAAGTTGTTGGAGAAGCCGCTGGTTTGCAACGCAGAGATTTCAGCAAAAATGTGCAGAAGATGAACCCAAAACAGCGAACGGCTGTCAGTTTACACAAATTGGGTTGGCGAGTGAGGCGAATTGGAAGTTCCTGTTGAAGCTCAGGGTCACGTTGGATGTTCCCCAATCCGCTGAAGTTTAGCATTCAGGACGCCTCTTGCACCCTACAGGGGTGCGAGATACAGTTGAAGTGTATGGGCGGTGCCGGAGTTTGGGCCTGGCCTGAAAGGCACCTCGAGGTGGGCCACATTGGAAGACCCACAGACACGAACATCGGTGTACCAACTACCAGTACTTAGGGTGTTTTCTCCGGTCAGTTGTATGTAAGTTTTGCTTTCTGCCTCTCTTGCTTTCTCTCGTTGCTTTTGCCTTGGTGCCTTATTTTTCCTTATCAAGCATCCTACAGGGGCACTGTGTTTCATTCTTGGTTTATTTTGGATGGAAGGCTCTCTCACGCGCATGTCATGGGTTTCGACATGCGCTGGAGCAGAGTGGTACCCTTCGATCCCTAATTAAGCCCTGCAGGCTGCAGACAGAAGTAGCAGCGCATGCACTGGACCGAGGCGGAAGCCTCGTTTCATGTAGTATCATAATGTGCAAATGACCAGAGACCACGAAGACTAGAAACTGCGCCCCCCCCTCCCCCCCCCGACGTATGCGATCCAGCCTGGAACCAGCGGGGCGCACAGGGTGGCTACCCGACTGTGGAGGGAGCTCAACTCCTAGTCCGAAAGTCCGAAACAAGGCGTAAAAAGATGAGGTCCGAGATTTGCTGTCAGAAGAGGGTGCAACACCGGACGGCTTTCACTGGGTTCCACTTCATCATGCTCATCCACACAAATTCTGAACGCGAGCGTGCGTCTGAACAAGGCGGTGAAGATGTTGTTTTGAGGTGAGTGTCCACAAACAATGAACACGCAGACCCCTGCACGAGAAATGTGTGAGGGAAAGCAAGTGGTTCAATGTTGTACATTGAGCTTTTGCACGTGATTGCAGGTCATCTGCGAACTGCCAGCACGCCGTACCCCTTCGTCAGTGGAGCTATACTGGTTCAAGTTCCAGCTGCTTGGATAGAGAAAGCTTCATCAATTGACGAGCTTCAGTATGAGCTAGTGTCAGGTCAGTTTGGTCGGTTGATCCACCCTCGACCAGGCATGCAGCATCTCCTCAACATATCCAACTCGCCGGGGCAAACTAGTTAATGCCCAAATCGGAGTGCCAGACAAAGTTGTGCAGACTTCCTGTGGCAATCTTTTGCCGCTGTAGTCGAGCAGTCGAGCGAAGTATTCTGCAGCAGTTCATGACTCAATGCAAGCATAGTTAATAAGGCTTGGAGCTGGATGTGGTTTCGACATGAACGAAGACAATTACCCCTTGCGAATACGTTGACGCTTGACTGACAGAGTGAGGATCAAGGAGCAGGGAAATGCAACACAACGAAGCTTATTGAAATTTGCGAATCCTTTAGGTATGCTTTTTGTTTGCATCATCCTCTCGCCGGAGCATCTCTCGTTTATGCTCAGCTTTGTTCTCGGCCTTGGGCTGCTCCTGGTCAATGCCTTCCTGATCAGCATCCAGGCGACAGTCATGGCTAGGCCGGCTATGCCTAGCAGAAGCCTTGTTTGCTAGAGTCTCGCACAGAAGCAGTCAGAAAGTGGCTCCACATCCAAGATCCAAGGCAGCCCTTCGCAGGCACATTGCTCAGCAGACACTGGACATTTTACTGGACCGTGTGCCTACATGTGCGAACTACCTATCCTAGTTAGGACTTTCAGACGTTCTTCGATGTGCAGGTCGTGACGATGTCCATAGCTGTCACAAACTGTTGCACTGCATTTGTTCTGTACGATTTTCTGGACATCGACACCCTGCAGCGCCTGGAACAGCAGGCCTTGGAAATGAAGGTGCCTTTCCTGTTCTTAGTGTCTTTGCGTCTTCGGACCTTGACAGATGACATGTTGAGCATTTGTAAAGCAGGCCGCCGCCCAACAAGCCGATGAGCGACGCAAGATCTTGCAGGCACTTCGATGGGGAAAGGTATCAGATGAACGATTATCCGATTGTCTCGATCGGCAGGCCTTCTTTGCGCGAATGCAGCTGCTGGTGTCTCTCTGGCAAATGAGAACTTTGCCACGGCTGGCTTTGAGACCGTGGTCGCAAGATGTCACAAAAATTAATGCGAGCCAACGGCAATGAGCAGCACGAAGACTATTCGATCGATGTCTGCATCAGGATGAAGAGGCTCAGTGTGGCTTTGGAGGACGCAGCACAAGAAGGCCTTTCAGCGTTGCAAGGGCTGCTTTTGCTAGCTTCCGTGTTCTGCATCGTTCCGAGACTTCGAGACCTCAGGTGGGATTTTACCTTTGCTGGTAGCTGCTCGGTATGTGTCAGTAGGCAGCATCGGGTGTGAGAGTCAAAGTCCCTGCTTGGTGTGCATACTGCATTCCCGCTGTCCTCTTGCCAGACGAGGATGCCGTCCCACATCTCGACGCGCTTGAAAACGCTTTACTGTCGCTGCACTTCTGGCAAGAGGAGGGCAAGCTGAGCCGCCAGCCTTCATGCGTAAGACGTGCAGGAAGTGCTAGCTGACGTTTCTGAGACATGTCCGTCCCATGCAACTTTACTCAGCTTTTCTCACTGGCCGTTGGAACATGAGTGAAATCAGAAATGGGTACTGTAGCATGCCGGATCCGGCCCATTTTCAAAAGTTCCTGGACCCCGCGACATTCGTTTTCTTTGGATGCCCAGGTATAGGTGTTTCCAAGGCATGCTTACTGCATCAAGCGCGCTGTCATCCAGGAATTAAGCTCGGCCATTAAGGCATCGAGGACAAGGAAGAAGTACAGCACTTGATTCAATCAGCCGCTGCGGAGGGCAGCATCAAGGAGCGACTGTATTAGGTATGCTTATGGTGATGTAGTCTGTTGTAGTCTGGTTCACTACAGATTCTGCGCTCTGGCCGTTGTGATTTCGGTACAACAAGACTTCGAGCCGTTGGATGTCAGACAAGAGTGTTCATGTTACTGGCTTTGAGTCCTGTTCCGATTCCCGGCCATCCCGGGCCCAGCCTGCTTGCTCGACACGAATGCCCGCTACAGGCTCGCAGTGGACCTGAGAAACACTCATTCGCCCAGCTGTCGCTGAATTTCAACCGGACGGAACCTGGACATGTAATTCTCGGTGCTAGGTGGCTAAGAGCGTATTCTCAAGTTTTGTCGAGGGGCGGTTTTGTCGCTGTTGGCATGCTGCAGCTGGAGGACATGCTGGAGAAGTTGCCCGATGTGGTCACAGGACTGACGCATCGCATGAAGCGCGTGCTGCTAGAAGATGGTGCATAGGGAGAAAAGGGGGCGACAGCAGCATGTTGGCCGACAACGCTTCCCCCATAATAATATAGTTTCCGTACACTGTGCACAGATGACGGCTTAGGCCACAATACACCTTATGTTGGTTTGGCGACGGGGTTCCGGCCTGAGAAGCTTCCAGTTCAAGTGCCGCTGTATGGGTAACTCAAGGATAAAGTCTGGGATGGCCTCAGGCTCATCATCATCTTGGCTCTCAGCACTTCGGACTTCATTTCGATCGTGGAGACTTGGCACAAAATGCTCGACGGCTGGGAAGCCCGCTTGATTATTTCACTAGCTTGGGGCATCCAAGCATGTGCCGCTGACTCGCAATGTTTCTTGCAAACGTCTCGGTCATGTTCATAATCGGTTCGCCTTCAAGGCAGGTGATTCTATCTGTTCTCAAGCCGCTTGCGCTTCTCTCCCTCCCTCTCTCTCTCTCTCTGTCTGTCTGTCTGTCTGTGTGTCTGTGTCTGTCTGTCTGTCTGTCTGTCTCTCTCTCTCTGTCTCTCGCTCTCTCTCTCCCTTCCATCAGGCAAGCTCGTCTCGGAAAGGCCCCTTACATGACCAGCGTCCACCTGCGAGCTGGGCCAAAAGCGTAACTATACCATGCACTCTCCACCGAAGCGAGACGACTCATGCACCCACTGCCAGTTGTTCTTGCCAACGGCTGCTTTGTTGATTTCAACCGCGAATTTCCCTTCCGAGGACTTGCTGAATGGCAGCTCGGCCGCAGCTTAACACAGAACCCAGGATATTTAAATGCCCACCCTGGACCTGGATAATACTCGTACCCTAAGCACAGCAATTATCCCCACCGACCCAAGCTGTGCGAGCAACGTTGCCTGCGAAAGGCAAGCTTCCAGTGAGAAAGTACGGTCCATTTACACCGATTCTGACTTTTCCGAAGACTTCACAAATGTTTCTCCCAGTCCCCCCTCGCCTATGGCGCCGGAAAAGCCCCCGTCGTTTGCAATCATATCAAAGCTTTTGCAGATCTTACACCGTGTCCGGCCCCGGCCCACTGTAACACGGGGGTCCGACCTTGCCCGCACCCGCCGAAACCAATAAGCAGTCGACAGCGAGAACTGCAGTATCCGTGGCCGCTGGCCAGCATTCAGAGGCTTGACTAGCAGCGGGCATTCTCAGGCATCTACTGTCAGGCGCAGCTCCTGGAGTTCTTTGCCACACAAGCCGCATTAGTATCCAATTCCAGTGATCCCGGGCGTGTGTGTTTTCTCTCGATCCGTTCTTTGTTCATGGACATCTGGTGCCGTGCCGTATTTCGTGGCGAAGCGTCCTACATGCTGACATTCCTTGAGCTCACAGCGCCTTATAGCCGCTGCAAGATTCTGCAAGGCCTTCCTGCACTTGCGACGGGTCTCCCCGAACCTTCGGAGACCTTTCCGCGTGCCGCCGCTGGGCTCCAGTTGCGGAGTTTTGCTCAAGGCTCTGACAGGGCTTTATACTAGCATGCACAAGCAAATTGGACTCGGGTTTGGAAGACCTGGTCTACTTGGTCTTTATTCATGTCGCTTCCAGTTTGAAGGAGCGGGTTGTTGACAATTGCGCATCCAGGTTGGAGTCCATGCTCGGCTGCATCGCCCTGCTGTTCTTGCCGATAGTGTGGCTTGCTCATGGAATTGGCATGGCGGTGAATGAACGGTAGCTGCACAGAGACAGCCAAGATGGGGGCCTGCACTGGACACCATGGTAAGCATGCAGCGCATAGAACTTGCAGAGTTGACGCCAAGGTTTTGCCTTCTGCTTCTTGTCCTGCCGCTGATAAAAGGCAATTGGAAACAAGTTGTGTGCCTTGTCGCCGTCCCAGTGCGCAGCTGAGCTTCCATCCAAGCCAGTCGGTCTTTCATGAAACGGAATTTGTTCGTTGGTATCTTTCGTAGGAAGATAGGACAAGAGTGAGTTTAGGTCGCGGGCCTCATCCTCCACGCCTTGCTTTCCCTGAGCCGTCGGAGGGGTTGGTTGAGCTTCACTCGTGTCCTGGCCGGATTTGGGAAGGATCCTTGCAATCGAGTCTCGCAGGTAATCCGAATTATGTATAGAGAGAGGTATATGATCAGATGAAAGACAGTGAAGCTTAACAGCAAAGTTAAATTAAAGGCTGCTTCGAACCAGATGAGCCGGGTGGGAACTGTTGTCCAAGGAAGGAGGTTGCCACTTTGCTCGGCACAGCCTTCGTGAGGTGAACCTCCCCGCACCGTGGACGAACTTCTAGCAATGCAGACGCCCATGTCCACCTGCGCCAGGGCACATCATGAGGCTGGTGCTGCAAGTTTGACTGCGAGGGAAGAGCGAAGGGACGAAATCATGCGAGAATGGGTGAGATATAGTGCCGCTAAGAGCAGTGAACATGTGCTCACAGAGTTCTTTTCTTCAGACCTCTTTTGTACTATTTGCTATCCGCATACACGACAGTTAGACCGATCCTCCGCCCTCACTCGTCAAGGAGCATGCAGGCGATGTTTGTGCTTGCCCGCAGAGGTGAACGCTATGCGCTGTTGACGTAAAGCTAGAGTCATTCTACAGATACGAAAGCAAAAGGCGCAAGCCAAACAAATAAGCAACTGCGTGCGTACGTGTGTATATATGTACACACATACCACCCCTTTAAAATACGAAACTACCTACTACCCCGCTACCTCTTCACAAAAGACCACGCGCAAGAAGTGCGAGCTGCATTGATTGTGGTGTAGCACACTTTGTGTGCGCAGTAGCAACCGCGAACGGCGTAGCTGCCTGAAGCACTCTGGCTCGACGCGTCTTGGAGGAAGGGCCCCGGAACACATTACGCTTCCCCCTGTGGGAAGACACACGTCAGCCCTTGAGGGAAAGGTGAGAAAGAACAGCATGTCCGAAATCCCCGAACTGAAGAAACCTAAGCTCGAGATTCCTCTTGTAGGCAAGGATGTTGATATGCTGAGTGTTGAAGGCGAAGGAGGGATTACCCCGGGGGCCTCTGTCGAAGACTCCTTTGAGAGTCCAGTTGATGCGGAGATCCCAGTTTCCCCCACGTTCACAGGTAAGGCTAAGGAGATTCCGCATTTTGACATCTCGGACGATGATGCTGTGCAAGTGAAGCACACCCAACTTGAACATGACAATGACGAGAATGATGATGAACTAGACAGGAGTGCTGTGCCTCGAGAGCCCGCACCCCAAGTTGCCCCCGACGTTGTCCCTAATTCCTTGCATGAACACCAACATTGCCATGTTCCTAATTCCGTGCAGGACCAACACTTAATTCGTAATTCTAATGCTGCAAGTAATTTTCCCAACTCAGGCGGACACCAAGGCGTCAAGCAACAAGGGGCTGGCATTGCTGCATGGGCGTTCGGGGAGCCTAAACCCCCAACGGAGCAGAGAGTGCCGTATGTAGCTTCGAACCCTGCCACAGATGTAATGCCACCTTGGCTGCTGGAGATTCGAGAATTTTGGCAGCTTGCATTCCAAAGCAGACAGGCAACACCAAGATATCTTGGCTTTTGGGGCTGAAGTTCAGGCTCAGAGTATCAGAGTGTCCCATCTTGAACAGGTTGCCAGCGAACATACACTCAAGCATGAAGGAGTAGAAGCGCGTCTCAAGGCTCTTGAAACGAAGGTCTCCCAAACAAACAGAGATGACAAAATTCAGGAACTCGAGCGTAAACTCCTTGAGCTTCAGGAAGGTGGATTTGTGGATGATCGGGACAGATCCCCAGCTCGTACTGGACTTGGCACACGTAATAGGTCCCCTTCACCTAGGTCGCCGAGATTTCAATCTAGGGGCAATGACAACTTTTCGGGTTTGCCTGATAATGATGACCTTGACATCGTCATTGGAGGATGGACTGACGCTCGGAAAAACGATGCAATCGACGAAACCCGGAACATCTTCAAGGCGATTGGTTGTGATTCCTCCATTGCTGAGATCTTTGTGCCCTATAGCAGAACTACCTTTGCTAAAGTCAAGCTGACTTTCCCACTCGCTGATGCACATGTTTCAGTGCGTAGACAACACCAATTCGGGATATTAGACAAGTTGCGCTCCAAGAATTTCACGAGTGGGGTTCCTGGAAGCACTGGCAACAAAATCGGGTCCACAAAGTCGAAAACCCCCGAAGAGCGAGCCAAAATCCGTGCCATAGTCCTAACCAAGGCCTTCTATCGTGGCTTATCAGGTAAACCCTGCTTTGATGATGACTCCATCGAGATTTCCTGGAATGGCAAGGTCTACGTTGACAATTTCCAGCTTTTGGGATCAGTGCTTCGGGACGGTGAGCCAGAACCACACGATGTTTGCATTGAAGACTCTAGAGGGAATCACATGAATTGGTATGTCAAGGCAAAGATTTTTCATCCGGTTATGGGGAAACCGGCTGAGTCGCTCCAGGAGCTTTGGCTATCACAAGGACCCACGTCAGCCCACTCTCGAGCCTTCAAATGACTAGGTCAGGGAATCCCACAGTTTTACGCCTTAGCTTGGAATGTACAAGGGAAGGGACTTGAAGACATTAAGACCTCTTGGCCAGTTTTGGGAATGGAGGGTTTTGATGTCATGGGAGTGCAAGAACTGGGCGGGTTTTCGACTTCCTGTTTGGCTCAAGCGTGGAGCAAGAAACGACAAGTGAACTGCTCTGGTCTGCTGCCGAAGAGCATACCCACGTACGGCCTTGTAGATCTCCGTGTGTAGTTTGGCAAGTCTCGATTCGTAGTGACAGATGTGATCGTAGCTGAAGTTTCTTTTTGTGTTTTGAGCTCTTTTGCGTTGGCCCAGCACGATTGGGTGACGCATTTGAGCAAAAAAGCCGCGTTCTTGACAAGGGCACCTGCGAAAGGTCAGATTCGACAGAAGGTTCCCCTCAAGATGGAGAACCGCGCATGGTGGGCGATGGCCCAGTTGAAGGAGAAGGTGCCAGAACATCCAGATTTGC
>BGNK01005445.1:2014-17349 GCA_003297005.1 Symbiodinium sp. clade A Y106
CTTACATTCACTGCTGTAGCGGTTTACCAAGGTTGTCAGTTTGACCTGCATACTGACAAATTCAACGATCCAGGATCCTACAACTTCGTCTACCCTCTCACCAAGGTGAAAGGTGGTCAAATTTGGGTCGAAGATCCGCATGGTGAACAGCAGCGCCCACAACAAGACTGTAACCTACCAGGTCGCATACAAGAATTGCCTGCACTCTTCCAGCCATCACGTAAGCACTGCACCGTGCCATGGGACGGACCACTTCAGTCCCGCGTTGTGTTAGTCGCTTTCACGCCCCGAACACCTGCTGAACTGAGACCGTCTGAAGCGCAGTTGCTAGATGAGCTAGGTTTCCGAGTGCCTTGCAATGTTAGAACCAGACTTCTCTAAGTAACTGTTTCACGCTGTCTACAAGGNGTAGATCATCATGAAGCAGTTTCACTCGAAGATGTTATCACTGATATTTGGCTCAAGACACAAAAGGAAGCGTTATCATTACTGTGTCTTGTGATCAGAGATTGCCTTGCGATTAACTGACATTACTTTTACCTGAAGCCGTGGGTTCAGGCCATGCCCACCACGGTGCCAAGCGCATTCATGGTGACGGATGTGTTGTTGCTGCTCAACGACTTACTTGACAAGAAGCTGTTCCCAGTGAACCCGAATGAGTCGCTGATGCAAAAGGCGGCCGAAGAGGCCGTTAAGATCAAGCGGCTCATGCAAGCTTTGAGGTACCTCTTCAGGGCGAGCGGCTCGATTGCAGATTGGTTCATGAAGGCAGGCTCTATGTTGTGTTCCGTGTCAAAGCAAAAGCACCGGATCCCAGGTAAGAGGAGTCGCTTCACGAGAATCGCGGATTTGAAGCGGGACCTTGGAGGTTAGCACACCTACAGAGACGGAGACGACGAAGGCAAAGGCCGAGGACGAGGAGACCAGCCAGATTGCACAGGCCGCGATTACGATGAGGCCCTGGACGAGGAGGCCGCCCCGATTGCAGATGTGGCTGTGGCTGCATGGGATCGAGGCTTCGTTAGTGTAA
This sequence comes from Symbiodinium sp. clade A Y106, assembly GCA_003297005.1. NCBI lineage: Eukaryota > Dinophyceae > Suessiales > Symbiodiniaceae > Symbiodinium > Symbiodinium sp. clade A. The sequence continues at coordinate 3,045 of BGNK01005445.1, forward strand.
TTCCACCATGGTTCGGACTGCCCGGTGGTTGCACGATCTGAGGAAGAGCCCCTGCTATCGCAAGCCTCTACACGGGAGTTGGGAGATCGCTCCGAAGATGATGCAGAGGATGCTGATGAGAAATGTTGCTCCCACCATAGGAAGCTCCCAAGCACGACCTGTTTCATTCACCCAGTACAGAAGCCCCCAAAGCCTAATACAGCCCTAAACCCCCCTTCCAGGATTTCTCGGACAAGGACTCGATGATCCTGATGGCGGAGCTTAGCTCCGAGGAGGCTGGGGTTCATGAGTTCTGTGAGAGTTGCAGACAATATGAAACGTGTAATACAGGAGTGTAGTCATGATGTTGATCCCATGGATCTCAAGCTCGAGGAGCTTCAGGCGAATATGTTCCCACCAGAAGCCTATGAGCGACTGCGAGTACTCATGAACGAACAAGAGCGGGCTCAAGCGCTGCAGATGCAAATGGCCTCGCAAAACAGTGCGGAGTCGGCGGCGGCTAAGTTGCACGGTCCGGGTTGGGTATGTTTCCTGACCACAGTGGGAGATAGTGCGTGTAAGGAGGAGCCAGATCCGGAGAAGACGGCTTCGTATGCCGGAGCATCGGATGTTCCCTCGCCGCCGGGCTCGGCGAGCAGCGAGGACCGTTAAGTGATGGAGTGTGCCGGTCTTGTAAAATGTTTGCATGCGTGAGGCGGACGCAGAGATGATCGCCACGGGGAAGAGATTGCCACAGGACAACGTTTGGTGTCACGTGGCGGATTTTGTTGCACTCGTGTTCGAAACATGCATGGAATACTTAAGTGCAATCTTTGAGCGCATCTGGATGATGGAGGATTGGTTATGTCGACCCCAGCCAAAAGTCGGTCTAGATGCACCAGTCTTCGGAACATGGCCCATGGTTATCAGTGATAATGAGGATGACGATGTCAAGGCTGCCATGTCTACCAGTGCATGTCCCGTGATAATGGCACAGTGCATGTTCCTGTATATAGGAGACCCGAACTGGCAGCGACATCGAGCCGCACTCATCATCGGAGAAGGACGTGGTGATTCTTCAATGCATGTTGAAGTCATGATCATTTATAAGAGTTTGCTCCAGGATGAAGCAACCGACCTCGAGAAGGCCGAGCAGATCCTGAGCGAGGAGCCGTCCTCGCAGGACGGTTTGGGTCTGATGCTTTCTTGTCATTATATGTGTAGTTGTGTGGAGCAGAGCGATGCCGACATGGAGCGGAAGCCGAGGAAATCCGCTTTGAAGGAGTGCCCAAGTGAATCAATCTCATATATAAACTCTGTATAACTCTGTGATTCTGCAGAAGCGCGATGCCGTGAAGAAGGGCGGCGATGAGATTAAGGCTTCGGATAGTGACATGCAAGTTAGTTTTCTTTTGCAGCTCTCGTTTGCACAAGCAGTGGTTTCTGCAGGATGAGATTCGGCCCTCGAGGAGGGGCCAGGATGCGAGCTCGTCCCAAGAGGAGGCGGCGTGATATGCAAGTCTCCCGAATGCAGGTTTCATTCGTGTACTTTGTACAGTCATGCGGCTTTGAAGGATCAGCAGAAGGAGGCCGGCATTGGGCCGAAGAAGAGGAAGGACCAGGATGCGCATGACTCGTCCGAGGACAGTGAGATACAGGTCAGTGTTCATGTGCAGCAGTGATTTTTGCAAGCATGTGGTGCGGCAGGATCAGCAGGGCGAAGCCGGCATTGGGCCGAAGAAGAGGAAGGACCAGGATGCTGCAGACTCCCCCCACAATGACCATATAAAGCAAGTCTGTTTGCGTGGACAGATTTCATTCTAAAAACACGATGTGATGGTGTAGGATCGTGGGTCGAGCGACAGCGACGTGCAAGGGCCTGGAGACTCCAGCTCAGAGAAGGCGGTGATGCAAGCGAGTTCATTGCATGCAGAGCCATTGAACAGTGTATAAATTGTATAGGTCCTAGGTGCTGGCAGACATAGGCTCGCCCGGTGAGGACAGTGAGATACATTGCAGTTTCGTGCACAGGTTTCATCAATGTGTGGCTTATAAGTCTATGGCTCCGTCCCATTTAGGATCTGCCCAGCGACTTCGACAGCCCGGCCCAGCATGATTGTGACAAACGATTTGTGCTGGACTGACATGCAAGCTGCATGTTCCATGGAACATGTTCAGTTGATGTGGATGCAGGATGAGGATCTTGCCTACATGGCGGCTCCGTTTTGGAGCTCCAGCGAGGACTGCATGCTGCACGTGCGCCTGCACTTTGAAAGTTCATAAACTTTATTGTGTGTGAGGATGGCGGAGATGAGCGACCTCGTGCCGATGATCCCAAGGATGGTGGGGCCTCGCCAATCGAGGCCGATGTTTTGCGAGTTATTGAAATTATACCCCGGATGGGATGCTCCGTGGTATTGCGTGAGGATATCGACGACATCTTTGGTTCCCCTTTCGGTTGTGCAGCCAGCGGCCAAGAGGCCGATGGTTTCTGATCCGTTTAAGCAAGCTAGCAGAATAGCAAGACAGCCTTTCGAAGGATGGAAGCTCCCCCCTCGCAGATGAAGCAGTTGCCTCGGGGGGTCGTTATTTGGCAATGCAACTTCTGTGGATTGAAACAATATAGTCCACAAACACAGCGATGCAAATGAGGACTTGGATTTGGAGTTGGACTCCACGTTCGGAGCCGACGGCTGCGAGGCTGATGCTTTGCCATCGCGTGTGTATGCATGCCAGCAGGAGCTGAAGCCTGTTGGGGTGCAGAGGCAGAAGAAGCCGGGGAGCAGGCGCAGCAAGGCCAAGAACAAGGCTTTGCGCAGGAATGTCAAGACGGTCAAGAAGGCCAGCTTCAAGCGCAACAGGCGCAAGAGGAAGGCGGGCAAGATCGCCAAGAAGGCAGACGAGGCCGAGGAGGCAAACGAGCCGCTGCGCCACGGCTCGTACGACCTCACGGCGCTGGGCATCCCGAAGGATGCGTTGCCGCAGGGCGACAAGGCGAACAAAGGAGCACACTCGTATACGGTGGTCTCGCCGGGCAACGAGTGTGCTGTGGAGGTGCTCCTGAGGAATCGGGCGTTCTACAGCAAGCGCCTCGCGACAGACGCTCCAGGCCCCCGAGGACAGGTCGGGTGGTCTACCTTCCACGGCATCGAAGCCGCGTGGTCCGAAGTGAAGAGGAGGGTCGGATGGGCTGATCACTGAGGACAGTTGCCGCTACTGCAGCTAGGACTACGACATACTCTCATACTCCAACTGTACTGTGTACTACATAGTATATACGATATACCTTTATATACCATGCTTTACTTTACTTTCTTATACTATATATTAAAATACAAAAACGTTAGTGTATGTATACTGTACTATATACTAATGCTGTGCTATACTGAACTTGTAATACTGTACTATGCTATCTACACTACACCTGCTGCTAAAGGTACCACAGAATATGGTACTAATGCATAGACAGAGATGATCCCATCCGGCCGTGCAGCCTTCACTTGTAGACGTTTTCTGCATACGTTCAGATGCTGCTGTGTTTTGCGGTGCAGCCAGGAAGTTTTGAGCTGCAGTGTTCAAAGCTGTTGCTTTTGTGTGCCTGGCGGGGTACCGCAAATTTTGCACAGCTTATTTTGTATAAAGCAGATAGACTGCTGGAATGCTCTTGCAACCGGCAAGAGGATCGAGGCCCGCGGGAATGCAGAGCCATTGTGATATGCATGGGTATATGGGTCAGGTTATACTGGACTTGCATACACGGCAACCCGGAGCAGCTACCATCATACTTACAGAGCTATAGCACGGCCCGCATGCCGAACGAGGGGTGGCTTTCAGAAGCACAGCAAAGCCGCTGAAACAAAGGTCCCATGCATTTGAGCACGATCGTTTGCGGTCTGTCGTGAGTCGTGAGCGCATGTGCGCATCGCCTGCTCGCAGGCATCCCCCCGAGGAAGATTTATTCCGATGTGGATCGATGATGATGTGGAAGGACCCAGCAGCTAGCATGACACAGGGGTTCAGGGCAAGCAAGCAACTGTGTCTGCGAGTGTGTCTGTCTGCTTGCATGAGAGTGCATCGAACCTGTGTGCAGGCTCATAGTGTGTCTTGCAATATGGTAGGTGGATGCCACAACAGATGTTTCCACACATCCAGCGCATACAAACATAATATACAAGTTAGCAAACATGTTTCGTCTAGATATGAGAAAACCATGTTCCATGACATGTGCAGTCTGCAAAGTGTTCGCAGCATGCAATGAAGCAGTGTCGTCGCAAAAACGCGAGAACGCTGCGTGTGCAGCGACCCTTGCCGAAGAGCCGGCGACTTTTGCAGCAAATGTACGTGCTGCATGGCTTGGCACAGATCGGCGTGCCACTGGAGCTTTGGCTGGCATATATTGGTCGCATCATGAGCATGTGATACCCCTCCCAGGATGCAAGGAAACTTTCTTGAGTGTCAAGGTCATCTTTAAACTTGTGGCTATGGTGACACGGATCGAGAACCTGCCTTGGGAGACTTCCTTGCAGCGCTTCGAAACATTTGCTGGGCGCAAAGCTGTTACTCTAGCAGAAATTCGAGCTGCCTGTTTGCAGAGTAATTCAGTGATTGCATGCTTTCCCCGGCAACCCTCCCAAAAGCCCCTTCCCTGCAAGTTGTTCCCAGGCTGGGCGACGTGCGATTGCACACGATGTGAGCTACAACGAACACACGATGGACATTCTCGGCTCCCTTGGTTTCTGCAGTGCAGTGTTTGAGTGCCTGAGACTGGCGCCTGGCAGTGGAATGCTGACCGCCCCGGTTTGCTCATCATGGGTTTTTGTGTAGGACACTAAATTGCTCATGCGCAACACACATGTGATGTGCGTGTCCTGTGTGCTTCTAGATTAACCTTTGCTGTGATTCTTTTATGCTTTGAGGTCCCAATCGAAAACCCAACGACGTCCGGGTGATGTGATTGGAGACGAGTCTGTGAGCTCTGTGAGAGGTGCAAACCGCATGATTTGGCGGGTTGTTGCACTTCTGCTGATCTGCTCCTCTAAGGGAGTGTGGTGGATATTGGAACAGCCAGAAAGATCGCTGATGGAACATCACCCGGCCATGCAGTTGCTCTTCGGCCTGGTGAAATGCCATCGTGTATCTCTGAACATGGAGGAATGCGGTGCGAGATCCAGAAAACCAACATGGTTGTACACCAGTGCCTTGTCCGCACATAAACAATCAGATTGCATGGTCAAATGTCTGTCAGTCGGTGGTGCATGCATTTGTTGCTGCTCAGATCGAGAGATACTGCGAAAGCTTCCGAGTTTGAAGCCACCTGCGGATGAGTTGCCGACAGATGAGCAGAAGAGGGCATGGGAGATGTCGGTGCGCTACACGGACGAGTCTGGGAATAAACAACGGCGGTAAGAACTTGAAGGCTTCGCAAGCGCACCCAAGGCAGTGGGGATCTCAGGTTCATTCTTTCTACATTACATACATGCAGGGTCGCCGCCCGAACCCTTGCAATGATATTTCCCATTAAGGTTCGGCGTTGCAATTTCATCCTTGCGTACCCAGCACGAGAAACAGATCAAGCAGCAGGCTTGGGCAGATCTGCGTGATGCCACGAAGCGGCCTTTGAAGGTGCCTGTGGTTTCCAGGAGATGGGCACATGGTGCCCGTTTCGAGAAAGTTTTTGCATTCCTGCGACAACAGCAGTAGCTGCAATACTTGTACATCTTTAATTGCTATGTAGCATGCAGCGCGAGCTCTNAGATGGGCACATGGTGCCCGTTTCGAGAAAGTTTTTGCATTCCTGCGACAACAGCAGTAGCTGCAATACTTGTACATCTTTAATTGCTATGTAGCATGCAGCGCGAGCTCTGTGTGCAATTCCATGCAAGCAGTATGATCGGGGTGGGGCAGCCGAAAAATGTCGCACTGCAAGGTTTCTGCATGCGTGCGTGGTGATGTGCACAACCTGTACAGCTGTGGGTGTGTCGAATACATACACCATGGGCTTGCTATGCAGGACTATGCCGACGTTGACATTGAATCAAGGCCGTCTGCGATTGGCTGAACACAAGGCTGCAGATCAAGGCCATGCATGCTGGGTGCATTGGGTGCCATGTATGTCACACAGAAAGTCTCAGTGTGCTCTTCTGTGCATGCATGGAGTGTTAGCATGAGAGCAAAGGGGAAGGCTGGGAGGGGACAGCAGAGAGGCGTAGGCGGGAGAGGAGAGAGGAGAAGGGAAACGCGCAGGGGAACAAGGAGAAAGGAGAGGGGAGAGTGTAGAGAGACAGAGACGGAACAGGAGAGCTACGCAAAGGGATTGGAAAGGAAACAACCGAAACGAAAACGAAACACAACCACCAAAAATGGCTGCAACAGCGGCAAAGTCGATGCCGTGATTTGGCGTGACCGCTACCGTGATTTGGCGTGGAATGCCGTGATTTGTATTTGGCACCCTGAAACCACACCGAACCAACCCCGAACGACCGCAACTCGACTCAACAAACCGATTTCGGCAAACATTATAGCCGCTAGGTGCCGTGATTTGTACCAAACTCTGCCGTGATTTGTAGCAACCGCTGCCGTGATTTGTAGCAACCGCTGCCATGATTTTATCAACCCCGCTGCCGTGATTTGTAGCAACCCCGCTGCCGTGATTTGTAGCAACCCCGCTGCCGTGATTTGCGCAACTGCTGCCGTGATTTGTAGCAACCGCTGCCGTGATTTGTAGCAACCCCGCTGCCGTGATTTGTAGCAACCCCGTTGCCGTGATTGGTAGCAACCCCGCTGCCGTGATTTGTAGCAACCGCTGCTGCTTTTGTAAAAGCCACTGAGGGAAGTCTACATAGTTATAACCAAATGTATACAGTATACAGAGAGTGCAACCATTAATATATATAGTGTATATGTGATGTATGTGTATATATATATGTATATATATATATATATATTGTTATATATATAATGTATATATAATATATTTCTATAATATAAACATACTATATATCAAAATAATCGGGGGCTGCCTGTTTTGCATGCATGAGCATGGAAGCATCCTTTGCATGTGCATGTGCATATATACATATACATATATTTTTATATATACACATGTATATTTCTTGCACATGTAAGAGTATCATGGTCTGTGCTTTTTGTACATGACATTCGTGCATCATGTGCGTGTATCTATAGACACGTATACTCATGCACGTCATGTCTCTCTGTCTCTATATACCATCCTCCCAGCCCAGCCCATCCCAGCCATCCCGCCCAGCGCTGTCTGTCTGTTTCGGTCTGTCTGTCTGTCTGTCCGTCTATCGATTGCATAGGTTCGAGAGAGAAACAGTGAGATTCTATGGGAGAGGGCATCCAGCATCAGTGCATTCATGCTGTGTTGAAACAACAGTCATGTGCTGAAGCATTTGGCTTGGAACTTTTTTCATGTGTGCTGCAGTGCTGCAGCCATGCCAAAGCATGATGTCACCCACCGTGTTTCTACGAAACGCCAGCAATCAAGAGATGCAGCAAGCGAGCCGGCCAAAAGGCCTCGGCTTTCTAGTGGCTCTGGGAGCCACAAAAGTTCAAAGCCAGAAGAGAAGTCAAAGAGGAAAGCCTTGCTGAAGGCTGTGGCGGCGTCTTCTGTGCAACCGAAAGACCAGGAGAATAAGCAGAAGCAGAAGAAAGAAAACAAGGCAGAGAAAGAAGCCCAAGACCAGAGGGAAACCAAAGAGGATAGAAAGGACAAAGAGAAGAAGGAGAGCAGGGAAAAGAAGCCAGGAACGCAGCAGATGAAGCAAGGCCAAGAGAAGAAGGAGGGCAGAGAGAAGAGAGAGGCAAAGGACCAGAAGGACAAGCAAGGCACCGCGCCAGCAAAGGCGAAGGGACGTGAAGACCCGAAGCAACAGAGAAGCATGAAGCAAGGCCCAGGCGAAGATGATAACCAGGAAAGCAGAGCGAAGAAGGAAAGCAGAGAGAAGAAGGAAAGCAAAGAGAAGAAGGAAAGCAAAGACAAGAAGGCAACCGAAGACAAGAAAGAAGCCGAAGACAAAGACAAGAAGAAAGCCGAAGACAAGAAAGAAGCCAAAGACAAAGACAAGAAGGAAACCGAAGACAAGAAAGAAGCCAAAGACAAAGACAAGAAGGAAACCGAAGACAAGAAGGAAGCCAAAGACAAAGACAAGAAGGAAGCCAAAGACAAGAAGGAAGCCAAAGACAAAGACAAGAAGGTGGCCAAAGACAAGAAGGAAGCCAAAGACAGCAAGTGTGCACGCCGTTCCAAGAAAGCCCGCGAGTCCGAGGAGGTGGGTGCAGTTTCCTTTGCTACTCAGAACATGCAGTTCTGCAGAGCATGGCATATTTGTTGTGGTGCATGATGATTTTGAGCCATTCGTTCTGCATCTAGGAAGACGAGTCCGCGAATGATTTTGATCAAGTGGCGCTCATCGAGGCACAGCTAGCAGCCGAGGAGGCGGCAGAGGAGCCGGAGGCATCTCCGAATGACGATGAATGTGACGCCGAGGAGGAAATCATGCAGTCTCAAGAGTGCCTCCTGGATGAAGAAGACATGCCAAGCGGTTCCTCATCTGAGGCAGAGTCTGGTAAAGACGACGGGGAGGCCTTGACTGAAGAGGATGAGCCGACCCCCGACCCAACTTGCTTGAGGGCGGCCGCGGAGCAGGAGGAGGAGCAGGCAGTGCGGAACAGCTCCCCACATGAAATTTCGTTTGAGGTCTTGTGCTACTTGCAACTGTAGGACTATGTGTAGTGTGTTAGGAATTGTGCTTCTAAGGTACGACGCACAAGAAGGAATGGGCCGTGTTTGATCGGGCGATCAAGAATCGCCAGAAGTTCCCCGTCAGCCTGAGTTCCTACGCAATCAAATCCAAGACGGATTTGTGCCTGGCTCGATTGCGACGGCAACTGGGAAGAGCTACGCGGCTGAAGCTATGGCATGTTCGTGCATTTGCACCTTTTGCCTTCTTGCTGTTGTCCGATTCCAGACGTGATTTGCAATGTGCGGCGCGTTGCCACTCAGGGTGAAGCTGTCCATGGAACGAAAACATGAAAGGAAGAATCTGAACCGGCAGGATGTTGTTGCCATCCAGGGCAAAGACTTGAAGCCGAAGTACGCCGACGAGGCCCCTTCGGTCTGCGTGCGTGCTTGTTTACATGTCGTGTGTGTTTGCCAGGCAATGTACAAGCAAGTAATTGCTACAAGGAAAGCCGAAGGACGCTGGTACAAAGACAAAGACTTCCCCGACAACGAGGATGTGTCTAGGTTGCGGTCAGTGTGTTATATTCAATGCATGGTTTTTGCTGCATATGAATTGGCTTTCTGAGGAAGCGAAAGGCCACCTTCTTTGTCCAGCTGGCACATTTTCTTGTAGGCAGATTCCATCTGCTTCGAAAATTTCAGCAGCTGCTCCGATAGCTGGCCGCCGTAGTTCAGCTTCGTCAGGGTGATGGAGGTTTTGCGAGCCTCCGTGGAATCCTTCAGGATCTCGGTTTCCTTTTCTGCCACCTGCCTTAGAATAATTGACTATCAATCACGGATACCGCCTGCAGCATTTAGAAAGTTAAAAACTTGAATGCAATCAAGAAGCTCTTTCAGGGACTTGGGCTTCATCTCTTCAGCCTCTTCCTTGTCCTTGTCCTTCTTCGGCTTTGTGGTTTTCTTCTGAACCCCTCCCGGCTCGTCGAAGAGGGCCAAGAGGGCCTTCTCACCAGCCTCGGTGGCTGCGTGCACAGCAGGCAAAGTGCCTGCCTGAAGCAAATTGTTCTCTTCGAGAATCTTTGCCAAATCCTCATCCATGCTTTGCTCCGCCCGAAGCGTCTGCGCTTCGCTTGTGGAATTGTCAAGCCGCACCCGGAAACACAAAATCCTTGAAGAAACTTATGAAGTGGGTGGATCAGAAGAAACCATGGTTCAAGCAAGCCCAGGCACACTGATGTGTTGTTGGATGCAAACTTACATGCAGATACATGGGCATGTGCTTGGATTCGCAACCCATCCGCTTGCCCGCAGGCCGCAGCAAACGGCCTGCAGTCTGGGTTGAAATCCAAAAAGAAGGCTGCAGCAAAGAAGGCAGCGGCCAAGAGTTCCGCGAAAGCGGAGTGATGCACTGCGCAGTGCGTGACGAGTCGGGACGAGAGCATTCTGACGTGGGATAGAGTTGGCACGCGGCAACCCCTCACAGGGACAAGCGTGCACACTTGAGGATTTGTGTGTGTTTGGTGAACCCATCAAAAAAGTTCCGAAGTTTGGTTGGGGAGAATATTTCTGACCGAAGTGTGCCACGCATGTCACCGAATGCCTTCGGAAAGTCATTTTGGCAAGATGTGCAGCTGGTTTGCGGAAGTGCGGAAACACTGTGATGCTGGCTCTTTTCATGTGCGGCGGTCGGCATAGCTTTGGGCATCCTGATGTTGTTTCTGCTCCACTGATTGATGTTGATTGCAGGCGTGGCTGGTGATGACCTATCCAAGCCGAGGCTTGGTGTTCTGATCGTCGTGTGCTTAGCTTGTACTGCTACAATGTTGCTGTCGTGTCGATTCGCAGGCCCAAATGTTTTCGTCGGAGAGAAGACTATTCCTCAATGCCACATTCTCATGCAGCAGAAGAGCTTCTGGAAATGATTGCTAGTGGGAAGACCAATGTGGCTCATGCGCAAGGTTTGGCAGCAGCAATGGTTCGTGATGGAATACCCCAAGAAGCCGTGACTGCTTTTGCAAGTTTGGGCTCCTTCGGTGCCCATGGGTCGAATGCTGAACGAGACCTACATCGGTGGCTTCGAGGCCTGTACGGAGTGACTTTGGAACCGTACTATATAGATGTCATGCTTGAAAGAGACGAGGGCGACATTGATGAAGAGGAGGACAATCCTCTCAAGGGGACGGTATCCACGCGGATACCTGTGCTCCTACCACACGAGGTCTTCTCTGCGATTCATTCTTCAAGCGACTACCAGGTTCTGAGTGGGGACCAAATAAAGACAGACGTGGTGTGTTTTCGCAAAAGCAAGAGTACAGATAGCGAGAACGAGAAAGACAAACAGCAAGAGCACGCTGTTGGTACATGTGCTTCCACATATGTGTGCATGCGAGTAAGTGTGTATGTTTTCACTGGTGTGTCATGATGTATAAATGCCTTCTTGTTCCCTGCCAGTTTGCTTTGAGTATGCTGGGGCGACGCTCGCCGGCTGCGATCAAGGAGTTTTGGGAGCATTTGCAACGATTCGCGCCGGAAGAAGTGAAGGATCATCCGGCATTGGACGGCTGCGATGTAAGCAAGATGATACCACTGCTTATTCACTTTGATGGTGCAGAAATGTATAAGAACTCTGAATACAACATTTGGTCGTTTTCGAGTGCATTGTCATCATTGCTGGATGTGGATTGCCTGGAAACACAATTCGTGTGCTGCATCCTCCCGCAAAAAGCTATGCAACAGAAGCAGGCCTGTGCTGGATTTCTTTGTGTTTTCATGTACGGGCTGCATCATGGCAGTGTTTCAAAATGCTAAAATACTGAACTCCAACGCGCAGAAAGCAAATCGCTTATTCGAAGGTCAAGAACTACGTGCACAAAGAAATCGCGAGGCTCATGAGTTGGTCTTTCGAAGTCCTTCAAAGCGGAAAGTTTCCATCGGCTGGCTTCTGTGGTGAAGAGTTTCCTTCTACGTCGTGCCGTGCGAAAAGAAGTGGCATGGCGCTGGCTGCTGAATGGAAGATTCTTGGCTTGCAGCTATGGGAAAACTTGGAAGTGGCGGTGTGAATGTGCATACGTGCGTGTGTGTGTGTGCACATGTGTGTGTGGGCATGCACTTGGGGGCCTCTGTCTCTCTCTCTCTCTCTCTCTCTCTCTCTGTCTCTCTCTCTCTCTCTTCGCGGGGACCAGAAAGCGAGGCGGGAGTGTCACTATTTCTCTCGCCACTACAACTGCATCCTGCTCTGCGACTGATGTTGTGCAAAGACACCGACAGAGAAAAACATGGATGACATGAACTTCAAAAACTTTTCTGCAAATGCTCCGTATCTTCTCACGAGTATTGATCACAACATGTACCTCAACACAACCCCTGCAGCCGAACTTTCACCGTGGACGGCTATGCCAGCATGGAAGATTGAGAATACTCTCTTTGACTGGATGCATGTTGTGTTGCTAGGAGTCGCAAGAGATGTGGTTGCTGCCGCTATCAAGCTGATGGCAATGCGAGGTGTGATTTCAATGAACAATTTGTGCCAAGAGCTCAAAAGCCTTACAAGCTGGATCAAGAAGGAGCGCAAGAGCGAGACAGGGCCGCTGCGGGGGGTGTGAACAAATTTTGTTCTACGCTTATGCTTTGGGCTTATGTTCCGTTGTTTCAATAGTTTATAACTTCCCGCCTGAAGGGTTTCCTGCTCTTTGCCTGCGATGACACCTGCGAACGCTGGGTTGGAGTCCTGGAGTGAATATCCGGAAATGGGGAGCGGCTTCAAAGCTGCACAGATGAAGGTTCTGGTCTGGGGCATGGCGAGAAAGCTCCGGATGGTGTTGCAGAATTATCAGGACCTTCATATATAATAGGGCAAGCATCATAGCATCAGTTTCCGGTTTTTTTGTAATTTTCGTACCCTCCGCCTATTGCTCGCCTCTCTCTCTCTCTCTGTGTGTGTCTGTGTCTCTCTCTCTCTCTCTCTCTCTCCTGTCCGCTTCGTCTCTCACTGCACGGCACGAGGATGAGGAGTTGGTGCAAATGGCACTAGTGGTACGAGCACTCAACAAGGCCCAACGATTGTTGGACAACTCCGACTTATTGATGACCGAGAGCGATTCTAGAAGATTCTGCGACATGGTTCAGTTACATCTGCAGATGTGGCAGCGGCTGGCTTTGAAGTTTGAGGCCTTGGGCATCGCTATGTGCAAAATCCGCCCCAAACACCACTATCTGCAACACATTGCTCTGTATGTGGTTGCGACGCGAGTGAACGTGCGCATACATCAAAACTTCAATTCAGAATCCTACATGGGCAAGATGAAAAAGATCGCTCTCAAGTGCCATTCGGCATCTATGATGCTGCGTGTGCAACAGCGCTATGTGCTTTACCTGGCTTTGTCATGGGATCGAGCAAAACGAGCATCTACTGGGGCCGGTGCTGCACTTACTGGAAAGGAGACTCTGGAAGAGCTGTTGCTCTGCGACCCGGACAATAAAAGACCTTTCAGCAGCTCTAGCGCCGAATATGCAAAGAGACGATGCATCATGAGCATTTGAATGACGAAGCGAGGGCTCGCGAGAGCGCAAAAAGCTTTCGAATGCGGCTTACGCGAAGATTCGAGATGGGTTACCGCTTCAGGTTCCAGGGTGTGCAAAGCCGGGATTTTCTGTTCGGATATAGAGCATACCCGGCCGGACCCAAAGCGAACGGCCCAAAATCCCTCAACCCGAAACCCTGAAGCAGACCACCCAATGTGAAGCAGATCGCCTCCGAAGCCACCATATCAATCACTATTCTGTGATACATTATCTCGCCAGGATCATCATTCCCAAAGCACTTTATCACATTCGAATCACGAGAGAATGTGCAATCATCTTGGCTAACGTACATATAACCCATAAAAAATCCCTAAATTTCGTGATGCAGACACATACGATATATGTGTGCATGGCACGCATACATACTGCACATAGCGCCCTACAAACCTTAATGAGTTTCGCTCAAATGTTGGCTCAAGCCACCCTATAGGGTGGCTTGAGCCAGCATTATAGAGTTTGGCTCGAATGTTAAAGGCTCAAACCCAGACCATCCGATATTGAAAAAAATCAATCGCGATTGATTTTTTCAATAGCTATTGAATTTTACTTCGGAATCAATAGAAATTGATTTTTTTCAAGCGTTTCAGCGAAGCATAAAANAAAAAAATCAATCGCGATTGATTTTTTCAATAGCTATTGAATTTTACTTCGGAATCAATAGAAATTGATTTTTTTCAAGCGTTTCAGCGAAGCATAAAATCAATAGAAATTGATGGTAGGTTTCAATAGAAATGTGTCCTCAAAATCAATAGAAATTTTAATAAAAATCAATAGAAAATGATACCTAAAATCAATAGAAAATCATTGGTTTTGAAGAGCTTGTCAATCCATTTTCAAAGCATTCCAAACCCCATTTGTAGGGCTTTCCAACCCCATCTGTAGGGCTTTCCAACCCATGCATTGGCAGGGCATTCCAACCCCATTTGCAGGGCTTTCCAACTCCGTAATTGCAGGGCTTTCCAACCCATTTCTCGGGGCTCAATTCCAGCCTTCAGGGGGTTTCAGGGCTTTTAAGCAGCAAACCTTTGTTATTCCTAT
>BGNK01005446.1:0-12007 GCA_003297005.1 Symbiodinium sp. clade A Y106
CTTGTACCCCGGCTTGATCGCGAAGTCGGGTTCTGAGTGCGGACAGCCGAAGACTATCGAAAGCGTCTGCTTTGCACAAGTGCGCGTGCTCGAAAGCAATGTCCAAAGTCGCAGACCCTGGAGCCGAGATGATTCTCGTCTGGCAGCCGTCACCGTCCTAAGAACAACAGTAATAATAATGAGAACATTTGCGAATAATGATAGTGATAGTATTAGCGATCATAATAAGCCACGCACCCTGAAAGTATGAAAGTACGTCTGGATGCAGTGCATTGGCCCTGTCCTGACCACGCAAAAGCTGCAGAGAACGGAAAGAAGCATTGCCATGAAAATCTACGGCCTCCGAAAGTCTAAGGGGTTCAGACAACGACTCGGCTTGAGATGGAAAACACTGTTGCGAGCACAGGATAGGCATGGGAAAGAGACTACTATAGGGGCCTTATAATAATTAGAAGAGGGGTGGTTTGGGGCCCCATTATACTATAATTATAATAAGGAACCTCCCCGATAGTATTGGTAACGATTCGGGCCCCCTATATAAATATACCCCTAGACTCCAGCCATAATGACAGCAATCGCCCCTAAGCAAAGATCTCTCCGATCTGATCTCTCCTATCGGATGTCAGAACCACCAAACCGACATATTTTAGGGGCCTTAATCACTGGAATTAACTTGCAAGCTCGCAATGCTGAAGCTCAGACCACTGTGGAGATGCTAGTGCATGCTACGGCTACTGAGGCATGCCTCAGGATAATTCCATCATGCGTGCTGCGCAGACCCGCCAGTGTACATATGGCCTGAAGCTGTTGGTTGCGATGGTATTGGTGGTCTTGCTCCTTGCATGCGCAGGGGCAGCTACACTACAGAAATTAACGTGGGGTTTGTAAGGGCCTAGGCGGCCAAGGATTTGGAATCTGACACAAAGTATTCACAGAGATGGTTGATGCAGGGGTCACCTTTGACAACGACAAGCCGCGCATTGCGGCGGCTACAGTGATAGCGGCTATTCCTAGTCTTCCGTTTCTCATCAATTGTGCCGGCTGCAGTCAATAAGTAACCTTGTTGCATTACGAATATTTAATAGGATTAGCTTTGCGGTCGTTGTTGTCAGGGGTCAGGGTCATCACAACTCCTCGGAGCGCAAGCGGTCGTGCGGCCACAACCACCTGCTACCGCGCTGCAAGACCCCTAAATCCCAAACTCTCATACCCTAAACCTATAAGCCCTAAATCCGGATCACCCAAACCCTTAACCCCGAACCCTAAACCTGGACTCCAGGTGTGCCCAAGCACTGCCACAACCTTGCGGAGCCTACATCAGAGCTTGGCAGATCCCCGCATCCGACCCAAGCCCGGAGACTGATGGCTTAGGGATGCTCAGGATATTTAGTATTAGTAATGGTTCATGGTTAAAAGTTCCAGGTGTATCGGGGCTGGGATTTAATCAGCTCGAGGAGGTTTCTTAGCATTGCGCATGCTTTTACGGGGTCCTTACATGTTAAACCCGACTGATCATGAACTTCAAAGCTACGAACCCTGAAGTTTCAAAACACGCCAGCCCACGCCCCCAGCAGCAAACCTATATAGATCCTAAAACCTTCAAAAAACCTTAGCACTTCCGACGCTGAAACCTCGGTCGCCCTAAACGCCGAACCCCTGGGCAGTCATTGAACTTGTAGTTCTGGAGGTATCTCAGCTGCTGCTCTGCATCCTCCGGATCACAATCTTCAGACTCGAGGGCTTAGAGTTTCGGAAGGATGGGGGTTCAGGGGCGTAGCATAGGGGCCTTCATTCTTAGGATAGGGTGTCGGGGTATGTGAAGTTACAGGAAGGATACCTAAGGTAAGGAATCATATGCATAACCCTCGAGGCTTCTGTGTTGGGCTTTAGTGACTCAAGTCTTGCGGGGCTGGAGAATGCAGAAACCTGACCCCAGGGGCCGCTCAGGTTGGCACAAGTTGAACAAGTTCCCTGGGTTTTAGGAGGTATTGCATAGGGTTTTAAGCGTGTCATACGGTTTTGCGTTCAGAAGATCTGAGCTAAACGCAGGCACATCGGAAGATCCTTTGACCGTCAGGGCCGGGCAAGACTCCGGTGGTACAGATAGAGCTACAGAGTTATAGCAACTTATAGGCATACAGTTAGTCACAACTTCAGCCTGTAGTTGTGACTAGCTGTACTATAACATTACTGATCACTACTGTAGCGCTAGCAGCTCTATAATACCAGGGTGCATAATAGTACCATGGTGCATAAAGATGCATGCTATCATAGTGGTAGTAGTGCGCGCAGACTGCAGTGATGATCGCAATCTGTCCCTGCGGGAAGGCCAATTAGGGCCTTAGCTCAGCAACCGGAAATCATCGCCGTGATCATCATGACGGCTACAACATGCTACAACCATCATTTCTACCTTCTTTAACTACAAGCAATACACAACTCACATCTTCCTCACAACAGCGCTATCATTATCAACATCAGCATCATCATCGACACCATCTGCATCTGTGTCGTAAGCCTGAACCCTGCCGCCTCTCAAGCGACTTATTTTGCTTTCGACGGGCCCAAAAACCCTATTCTAATTATTAAGGGCCTTATAATACATTCTAGTACCTTTGTAGAACCCCTTAAAGCAGGGAGGGCTTGCTCCAAAACACGGTTGGGAGGTCCATCTCGTCGATACCCGGCGGTTGGCCAAGGCATGTGAAGGCCACTGACGTGAAGAGCTTCTGCAACTGGCGGGCAGCAGAAGGCAACTGCGGGAATGGAGCTGCTTACATCTATTAGTAGTAATAAGAGTAGTAAAAGTAACAATAGTAATAATACTGAATTCGGGCTCCCACACAAAAGGCATTGCATTTGACATTCCGCCCGCAACTCAATGCATACTTTTCTTGCGCAGCAAGCAGCACGATCGGCGACTTGGAAATAAGCTTTGCAGCACACGTGCTGAACGTCATTAGCTACGGCGGCTTCGCCAAAGCTTGGCAAAGCCCCGTAACATGCACTTCTGGATGGCTTCGCACGACCCAAAGGGTCCTAAGTACCTGTATCGTAAAATGTCGGGTTTCTATATCAGGAGTTACTATTATGATTTTGGGAAGTATCCCCTATATCAGTACCTGGGACCCTTTGGGCGAAACTTCCATCTGGTGCGTCTCCACAAAAAGAGCGTCAGCCCTGCATCCAGTAGACGAGACGCGCGTGAAGAGACGTCTTTGTCTTATGAGCCCTGGTAGGACAAGGCGAAGTCCAGGGAATCCTCGAAACTCAGCAGCTGAATGGAGAGATCTGACTGTCCTTGGTGGGATACATCGGTTCGAGAGCAGAGTCGTCCAGGCGGCAGTCTGTGGTAGATGCCTAATACTTACCAAGTAATGAATAATAATAGTAGTAGTCGCAATAATAATAGTACTGATAGTAACAATAGTAACGATAGCTATGGCATCAGTGGCTGTTGGCCGTGTTGATGAAGGCACTCACAGCAGCAGTACGAACGGAACCGTAAGAATGACAACTGCACCACGAGAACGTTACGATTCGACATTCCACATGTCTACATCTACCGAGCAATGCCCAAAAGGTTTGCTGAATTCGCGTATGTCTGTCTCAGCTAAGTGTGGGGGTCGGGCTCTAGCTTGTTCGTGATCGTGCAGGCTGACAGCCCCCTACAACAACTTAAGGAAGGAAGGCGCCGAGACTGGGACATGACTTTGCACGAGACTGGGACATGACTTTGCGTCTGGGGACTCCTTGAAGCTCAGATTCCAAGTATCAGTTTTAGCTATTTGTAGGTACCACTAGGGTTACTAATGCTCTGGTCATGAGACAGACTACTGCCGTTTTGCTGCTTGTCACAACTCGTGCTCATACTCCGTATCTTTAACCCTGCAATCCCTACGTACCATTTTCATCGCCCCTCATCTACAACAGGATTCTTGGATCCCTACGTTCATCACAGCGTGTCTGTCCGATGGCTTACTCTTTGCATTATTGGTGTGGTCACCACACTACTTCACTACTTGAAATCTATCTGCATTGTGCTTTGTCACAGATACAGCGTCCTCTTTGTACGACTACTGAGACGGATGAATACGTCTGAATCATCTGAATACTGCCGCTGGTGATTTAGTTAATGAACATCGAAATGGGCCTCAATTTGACTGCCTAGCATCTAGCATCCACAAGCCTGAGATGCCAGATCTGAAAGCCGAACTCGTCTCTTCCCCTCATCTTCGGGCTCAGGGTTGCGGGCTTGCGCCTTGCACCAAACCCTACCCCTAAACCCTAAACCCTAAACCCACAAGCCTAGTTGGCCAAAGTCGCGGCCCCTGCGCAAACGGTGAACTTCTCGCTCCTGGACCTGGCATTGAGACCGGATGGCACCTGAATGTTAGTTTAGTGTTTAGGGTTTAGGGTTTGGTTAAATTAGAGCACCAGAATCCACCAAAAGCAGGTCTAATTTGGCTAGGGTTCCGATATTGAAAATGCAGGGTCTAAACGCCCATGCACCACAAGTACCACGATCGTTGATTCTTGCTAGTCAAAAGACAAATTGCGGATCAAACACCGTCATCAGGGTCATCATGATCTCCATCAACCCTAAACTGGTAATCATCGTCATCAGCATCATCATCAGCACTATTATCAACATATTGCAATTCTTGTTCTTCTTCCCATTATTATTAGTATTACTATTAGTATTATTACTATGATTGCTATTCACACTGTTGTTATTTAGTACCAGTACCTGTAGCATTATTGCTATCATCCCGCTAACCTGGGAAGAGATCTCCGGAGCCGCACGGCCTTACGTCTCTACAGACCAAGGTAGGGAAAGGCAAGGAATTCGTCTTGAAAGTGTATTCAGGCTTTACAGGGGATTTAAGTTAAATTCATGCTTCGGAGGGAAAAGAAAATTACATGGTTGTGGTACCTAGCTGAGGGCCTCGGCCAGCGTACGACACACAAAGGGTGTGCCCTATGGCACTGCGAACCATGTGAGATGTAGCCATGGAAGCAAGGATATCACAAATACAATGGACTGGTTCGAAGCGGAAGCCCGGACTATCCAATAATATAGGGGCCTCAACAATTGGAATAGGGTTTTGGGGCATCTTATGCCCTATCTTAGCCAATACGAGACCCTTTTCCTGCCTCCAGTCGCCATGCTGCCTTGCGACAAGATTTGTCACCGCACGACATCCCAGTACATAAGCTCAGGGTATGAATACCCTAGTCCGAATAGGCTAATCTTGTGATGATGGTATGGGGTCTCGAGGCTCGAAGGTTAACTTTGACCTCTCCAGGCCCTCAATGACACAGCATCTCAATCTTTCGGGCAATGCTAATCGTGTGATGCCTCCAGCGTGAAAGGTCTCCCATGAGCGCAATATGCTCTAGCCTCTTGGACTCGACCGTAGACCCCAAGCCAGAAAACTGCAAAGCACAGCCTACCCCACGACCTTCAAATTTGACCTTCAAATTTGAACCACATAAGTCCTTAGCTTTAATAATCCAACACTTGAAACCCAAAACCCCTGTAGACCTTAAAGCACAAAGCCAGAAAACCTCAACTCCGATTTCTGCTGCATGAGTGTATGAGAGTATTCTTGCAACAGTTATTTTGTCAGATTGTTCTTTTATGTAGTGTATATGCTACGGCAGTGATACTCTTACACGAAAACTTGTCAGAGTAGAAATAGTCAGTATACTATTCTCGCGCCTCCTCTGCACCTTCCCGGAGCGCGGACTGCAAAGCCACGTCCCGGCGTAGCGCCAGGCGCTCGGAGCGAGCCAGAGTGGAGGCCTTCGGAGCGTCTCTGGTTGACGAGAAGGGGATTAGGGCTTACGGGCTTTAGGCTTCATGATGCAGGGTTTAGGTTTATTAAGGTTTAGGGGCTTTATGGTTTAGGGGGACTTTTGCTTTTTGTTTGAGCTCCTTTTTCTGCTGCCACGTTGCAATTAGCAACCTGGAAGGCCAACAACTATTGAAACAAACAGCTGCGGAGCTCCTCGATTCGAATTTTCTCTGTAACACACCTTACAACAACCACTCCGAACTTTCCGGCAAGACAGTATTGCCAGTAAGCAAGCAAGCAGGCAGGCAGGCAGGCAGGCAAGCAAGCAGGTGTGCATGTAAATTTAATTGCATGCAAGCATGCTTGTAAATAAGTCTATAATGTCATGTGTAATGCAACGCAACGTATGGGCAAGGCCATGTTAGGGAAAGCAAAACAGTGCATGAGATGCACGTAGTGCGATGTTATATCACTGCTTCGCAACGTGATGCAATAGACTGTGACTTAAAGCAACGTAATGTATATGTGTGTACATGAGCCGGTGCGCAGGTAGCATGCCTGTGGGTATATTCTGTATGCAAGTACATACGGTATGAATAAGGACACCCAAACACATAAGACTAGCAATATATCCGTACATGTGTATAGATGTCTAGCATCTCTGTGTTTGCTACATTGCTTGGCTTTGCATATATGTAGCTGCGTTACAGTACAGAACAAAGTGACAGACGACGAGATAATAAACTGAAGCGTATATTATACTAAGGTAGTTATCAGACAGAAACCTAAGGAAGACTATTATATCATGTAGTGATGTAGGATGCCTCTTCCTCTGCACGGCGGCAAGCTGCGCGTAGCTCGTCTGGCACCCGAAGTGCTGCCGCGAGCTCCTTTTGGAAACCCATCTAGGGACCTGAGTAATTAGAAGAGTGTTTTGGGGTATGTTGTACTACAGTTCTGTAAAAATGGGAGCCCTAAGGAAGAATCGTGGCCTCTACATTACCTGCATACAAACAAACTGGGTGCGATAAGTGTTGTCATAACAGTCATAACACATAATAACTTCAGCAGTATAGCAAACATGACAGCATTTGCTAGAACAGTACAAACAATACCACATTCGTTAATCTTGTCCGGCAAAGACCATGCTCGACATGCTTTGATGCAGGGTTTCTTCTACTGGGCTTCTGCTACTGTACTCGAGACTGTGATGCTCGGCCTAAGCAAGTCATTCCTAAATTCTAATACTAACATTGATATTGATAACAATACAAATGATAATACTAGTAGTCGTGATAATAACAATAGGATGTGAATGATATTTTAATACTGTTAACCAACAATAAAAAGCAGTATCATCACCATCATTCACAGACATGGTCCAGAGCCTATGGCCTAATCCAGAGAGCACTGCTTCGTAGGCCGATGGAGCGCAGACCGCAAACTATACCCGAAGGGTCCATGTACCCAAATAGAGTTTATATATATATATACATACAGATACGTATGCGCGCTGTTTGCCCAAAGTACCTATACACGGACTAGCTTAACGCCAAAGTATATACTCTTTGGGCACATGGAGCTTCAGGGATACATCTAGTTGACCGGCTTCCTGTACGAAGTCTGCCCGGTCTCCCCGTCCTCCTGAAGCTCCGAGCGTCGTTGAAGAACGGACTCCTGTCAGTCTTATTGGTATTGGTATTCTGATTACCATGATTAGTAGTCTGAGTATTAGTATAATAGTATTATGATTAGCACTAGTATTAGTATTATAGTACTATGGTTACCATGATTATTAGTCTGAGTATTAGTACTATGATTACTAGTATTAGTATTACCGTACTATGATTACTATGATTACCATGATTATTAGTATTATATAGTATAAGTATTATGATTACCGTGATTACTCCGATTAGTATTATTGTCCGTGTCAGCGGATGTCAGCTTCATGTGGTGTCGCAATGGGTGCTCCCTTGCCAGATGCAGTCGTGACGTAGTACTTTCGCAGACCGTGTGTCATGCAAACAGTGCGTCACAGCTATCGTGGAGGCAAACTGATATGAGAGTGCTTAAGACGTGAGAAACGAAAGAAGCAAGGGCAAAGGCGTAATGCGATGCAAGAACCACCAAATCGAGCGAAGTTCACGGATCCCCGGATTTGACACCATATGGGCTCATGGTGTGGTGCTCTTACAGAGCAGCCTCATAAGACATACTTCCCATGCTTGGGTATGTATATATGTAAAAACGAACATACATACATACATACATACACATATAATTACGCTACCCTCTATACTGTTCTGGTCGGAACCATGCTTGTGCTGCTGGAGTCGGAATGCCTCATCTAGGTCTACTTCCCTGGTAAATGCGATGACCCGAATCAACCCCCGAACCCAAAATCCTAACTCTGATCTCTCAGCCATCGAAGAGCCCCGGCTGTGCGCCTGGAGAGTCCCCCACTCCGAAGCAATGGATGCAACGGCCTGCGCGCAGCTCCGAGCATCTGTATACTTTGTATACAGGTAATAAGAATGGCACTACATGCAACTACACGACACTACACTGCAGTATCCTCCATCACACTACATTTATTACACTAGGTTAGACTAGATACAGACATATATCCATACAGACAGAATCAGAGAATCAGACCAGATTAGGGAAACCTTCGAGGAGACAGTAATTCTGCAGGTACCTATAACCCTTAACCCTGAATATGGTTGTGCTCCGTGCCTCCTCTTCGGTAGTCAGACGGGCTTTGGCCTGACCTTCGCGTGTTGAGGAAAAGCTGACACTAGCCACCAACCTTGAGCAGAATAGGGTTTCAGGGTCTAACTATAGGGTTTATAGGTATATAGGTATAGGGTGTAGAATCTCGTGAGAAGGAAGTGAAGTGCCCCAAGTTCAGCGCTGACACCCGTCGAACCTGGAGCCAGCCTGGTCCTCGCTGAGGCCCCAACAAAGCTCGCTTTTTAGCTCCTGCACACAGTGACATCTTGCGCTGCAACCCCGAGGAAGCACAGTCACTACTTATCTATGTCATGTGCCATGGCATGAATCCACAAGGAAAGTCGCCGCCGCAACCCTGTAGTCGCGGCCATGCAGTACCCACTGTGCATGTGGAGAATGGCATGGACCGCAGTAGCAAAGCCGTCCTCGTTCATCCTCGCGGAAAAAGAAACATTCTCCTGCGAGATCACTGCATCAACTGGACTAGATGGACAAAGACCGTCTGAACAAGCATAAATGACTGATATAGGGGCCTTAATGATTAGAATAGGGGTGTTGGCATATTATACTATAATTAAAATAAGGAACCCCACAATAGTATGGGTAATTACATTGCCAGGCAGTGCTCTTGCTAGAGACTGCCGTCCTCGAGGATGGCACGGCGCTGTGCCACCAGCAGCAACTCTGCTTCTGCCTGCACGGTCTCCTGTCCGAGGCACTTCCAACGGTGGCCGCAATTTTTGCTGACTACCCTTGCTGCCCCCCAGGACCACGGCTAATGTGACAACTGCAGGTGATCACGGACCGGATCTGTGGAGATGTTTCGGAGTTTCGGATGTGCAATGCCATAAAAATGCCAAATAGCATTGTCTTCACCACATGTGCTGATCATCGTGTCAGCCTACATTGATCAACGTCCATCCGGACTCGCAGAATGCCGCCGTCGTCACGACAAGCGCCACGACTGTCGCGGCATAGCAACATGAGCGCACGTGCTGAATGACGGCGACAACAGAATAGTATAGGCGATAGATATAGGCATGTAATGCCAGGAAATCATTACCAGCAAACACAAGTCAAGACATCGAAGTGGAGCTTCTGAGGAGGAGCACTACTAGAATACTAGAACAGCAACAGCAGCAACAATATGAGCTGTGCAACAACAGTGGCAACAACGACAGCAACGGCTACAGCGACAAACACAGCGCACAACCACCACCACAGTGTGCTTTTCGATCTTAAAATCAGGAAATTGGCAATAAGACATGCCAAGGACACCACCAGTAACAATGAAAGTAATGGTAAGAATCAACGGAAAGACAACTATGGAAACACTATCGTTCCCTACCGATAGTAACTGAAAAACTGGTTCACCAGTCATGATTCGTTCGAGATGTTCAGCCAGAGCACCTCTGCTTCGACCTTCCAACGCTGCGCAGCTGCGACAAGAAGTCGCCTTGTCAGAGCTATCGGGTTTGGAAATCCATGCATCGCTCATGTGGTGACCAGGCAAATCATATGTGACTCTGATACTATAGTTAACACATGTACACTTGTTTATGAATACTGTAGGTATACGTACATGAAGATGTATAATACAGTATGGCTTTGTATGTGTATAGGTGAACGAACCGTAGACGCAGACACTCACTTCTTTGAATATGGTTAATGTATTTAATGCCTGTCCGATGTTTGGCTTTTGTTTGATTGCGTTGAATGGCAAACCGTGGGGCTAATGCTATGAGCAGTCCAGGCTCCTGAAAACACCTGTAGGATGCTGGGATCTAGCACTCAACTAGCACCCAATCTGCTGGCCCTGAACCGTAAAGCCCTACGCCCCAAAACTCGCAAGCCCCTTGTAAAAATCTTGTGAAACCCGTTGAAACCCTTTCAACATATCCAAAACTCTCGAGAAACCCTCATGAAACCCCTAACCCCCAGACAACCCTAGAAATGAGCCCGGCCCTAAACCGCGAACTTCTTGCAAGCAGCATCCAGGCGCCCCAAAGCGTCCGCAGCTCCTGGAAGCGTCGCCGGCGTGCCAGAGCCGAAATTCGGGCACGCCTCGTTTGGTCTCCATAAAAACTGTCACAACAGGTTTACAGGGTTTCGGGTTCAGTTTGCGTGCCTTCCACATCAAAAGCAAGTAGAGAAGTGGACAAAGTGAAAAGTCGATACTAGGGTTTAACTGCAGTGCTCGGTCAAAGGCGGATAGGTTGGGAATGGAATTGAAGGTTTCTAGGGCCCAAGAGCATGTTGGTAAGTCGGCACACTGCCCAGATCGGAAGCTGCGCTGAGATCCTCGGTGCTCTTGCTCGGGTCGCTCCTTCTTTTCCTTCTGGGTAAGGGTATGGAAGCTGTGTTGGACACGGCCCTGTTTGGAAATGAAGCCAGTGCGACTCTCGATTGCGGAGTATTTCTGGATAGAATGGAGTTCAGAAAGTCCGCAGAGTTAGCTTGGAACAAGGCATGTATTCGCATCCAGGAGATGGACCGCAGTGGCCATTTCGTTGCGGATATATGGAAAAGGTTCGTAGTTGATGAGGAAATCGACTGCCGTGTTAACTACGACTTTACTTCCAAAAGAAGATTCGGTTCAGCACTCAAAGTCCAAGAACTCAACTTCGAAAACATACCTGTCATCGAGGAGTCCAGGGACAGACAGAAGTCATGCGAGCAATTGCGAAGGCGCGTTGTGTGCTTCATGATNTCAACTTCGAAAACATACCTGTCATCGAGGAGTCCAGGGACAGACAGAAGTCATGCGAGCAATTGCGAAGGCGCGTTGTGTGCTTCATGATGGGTAAGGCCACTTATACAACTCGGGATGAGTTGGTGAATCCCAAGGAGGGGACCTTCCGCTACATCCCCCAGGATGAGTTGAAGTCGTTCCTATCCCATCCAGTCACAGCGGCTATCTTCCTTCGGGATTGGTGTATTCCTTTCTTCCANAATCCCAAGGAGGGGACCTTCCGCTACATCCCCCAGGATGAGTTGAAGTCGTTCCTATCCCATCCAGTCACAGCGGCTATCTTCCTTCGGGATTGGTGTATTCCTTTCTTCCAAGACAACTCCATTCAAGAGTGCTTGGACATGATTAACGATCTGGAGGCAGTCCACCCGGATGTGGAGAGAGACACACAATGGCTGGCACTTTGCTTATCGGGATCATCCACGCCTCCGCCAGGTGATATCATTGACATGGTGTCCGAGTCCAATGAGCGTGTCTTGGATGTTCACGAAGCAACTCCGTGGAAAAGAGTCATCAAGGAATACCTGATCCTCAAAGTGGAGTCGCTTCCCGGACATATGAGTTCTTACAAGGGGAAGCGAACCAAGATGTCATATTTTGTGGAAGCAGTTGACCATGCTGGATGTATTCTCTTCAAGCAGGTTCATGCCCAGTGCTTTCACAAACTACTGGTTCGGTGGCCCAAACTGTCCTCTATCATGGAGGATCTCGGCGGGTC
>BGNK01005446.1:13939-38394 GCA_003297005.1 Symbiodinium sp. clade A Y106
ATCTACGTCTTCGCTCCGTGAACTCTTCTATAGCAGAGCAGACATTTTCATGGTTTCGTGGCTATGCCTCGAGCTTTAACACGAAGGCCCATGACACGCATATCTTCTACGTGCTCCTGCATGTCAAAGTGCACAACAACCTGGTCCGTCAGAACAGACTCATCTCAATGCTTTCAGTGCTCGGTCCAAGATCGCCAAGGCGACCCGCATCCTCCGCAAGCCCGCCAGTAAGAAGTATAGTTGCCGTCGGCCGGCTTCTTCCGTCAACTTCATCAAGCCGGTCTACAAAAAGCCATCCAACAAGGTCATCAAGAACAACCTGAAGAGAAAGTGAGAGCAAAACGGAAAGGGAAAGCAACTGTAGAACTCTAGACAAGCGACTAGGGTGTTACAAAAGTATGTTTGGGTTGTTTGCATATTCCTGTATGGAGTGGAGTATCTTGACAGCAAGAACGCTTGCAGAATCGTATCGCTAATGTTCTAATTGGTAATAACCGGGAGAGCAGATATGCTCTCTGCACGTGCAAGCAGTGAGGCGATGAAGTGTTATCATCAAAAGAATCAGGTTTGTATGAACTTGCTTGCTCATCGAAAGTGTATGTAGAAGGCATAGGTCAAATGTAAATCTCTAGACAAGCAAATGAATTGTAACCTTTCCGCTTAGGTCCCATCCTCAGATCACTTCGTGTGTGGACGTCAGTTTTGCAGTGCTTGGTATGTCTAGGAAAGGTTGTGTTGTGATTAGCTAGGATTTGCTTAAAACCCGTAAAAACCATATATTTGACTCGTAAAACACGGGCCTGCAGTCCGTTACACTCTCTAAATATACATATATATACATACATATATATATATGTAGTATAAGCACATATATGTATATATATATATATATATATGCAACACGTTGTATAGAAATCATCAGCAACATGTGTATATATAGTTTATAAGCTAGATGGATAGACAGACAGACAGACAGACAGACAGATACATAGATAGATGGATAAATAGATAGATAGATCAATGGACAGGCAGATAGATAGATGATACACAGATAGATATTTAGATAGATAGGAATGTAGGTATGTAGGCATAGGATATAGTAGACACTATGTAATCTACAACCTATCAATTGCAATATGTAATATGCAACCCCTCCACCCTTAATTATAATCAAGGACAACAACAAACGAATTATTGCCCCTAAACCCTAAACCCTAGACCCCTAAACCCGAAACCCTGGCTCCGCCTCCAACCCCTCACTTTCGCCACGCCCGAGAGCAGCTCCAGTGCCCCCAGGCGCCGTTCCGAGTCCCGCCGGTCCTGAGCTGAACCTACTTGTTTAGGGTTTAGGGTTTAGGGGCTAGCTTCGCTCTGTCTGCAGAAAATGGCTTCGATCATGTGTGCTGTTCCCATGGGACGCAATTAGTTTATGGGCTTCACAGGATCAACCAACTCTCAAAGTGACCCTTGTATTCATCCTAAACCCTGAACCCCCAAAAGGGCCCCCCAGTTTCTGAAACCGCCCAAGTGTCTCTCCAGGCTGTGACGCAGCGCCGACGGTGGCTCCACAAATGCCAGTGGCGCAGCCTCACCAGTGCCCCCATCTACTTACGGGGTTATAAGGCTTGTGGCTCACAGGACTTTTCATATGGGCCCGCACTCGAAAATGAGCAGGTGTTAGCGGTTCAGGCCTACGGCTTAGTGTGCAAGGCAGTGTAAGGATTTAGGCACATCCTGGACTTCGTGATGGGGGACCGCTTCCTCTCCTTCATGCTGCTCATAGGTTGCACTTTGTAAGGTTGCCTGTGCCCGCTTTGCAGATGCACATGTGGGGTTCACATCTTCGCTACCGACGATAATCTTAGCGTCTTAGAGTCGTGTACGTTTCAGCTACATGGGCTGAAGGCTTCAGCATCGGTCGATCGATGGACATGGCGCATCCGATGGGCCAGAACCCGATGACGAGAACTTTGCGTCCAAACCCTGCTGCAGAGGCGCTTAAGAAACAGCTTGTTCAGTTTAACTGCTGCACACCACACAGTCCCCCACTCTCGAACAGCTGACAACGAGCACTCTTTTGGTCGTCCCTGCACTAAACAGTTCGAGGTCGCTTGTCGAGGCGACCTTTGCTCCTGGAATCCTCCCCTGGGATCACATCCACGTCGACCAGCTGCAGCTGAACATGACTACTGTCCCCACCACAATTCGCCCGTCCCCAGGTGACGACATCCCCTTTCTGCCTCAGCGCCGCAAAGGCAGCAGATGAGGCACAGAGCTGCTGAACACCTTGGAGACGGTCTTGGACGGAGCGGCTATCTCCCCCATCTGCATGGGAGCCCCATGTCACCACACGTCCGTCTGCCAACAAGGCCGCAAAAGCGGTGGAGGAGGCACGAAGCTGGTGCACGTCTGTCAGCTGACTTTGAACTGAAGAACTGTCACCTCCACAATCGGGAGAGCCCCAGGTCACGATGCGACCATCTCCACTGACTGCTGCGAAAGCTCCTGACGATGCTGTGATGTGCTGCACATCCACCAGCTGCGGCTGAACCGGGGAGCTATCTCCGCCACAATCTCGTTCGCCCCAGGTGGCCACGCGGCCATCCGATAAGATGGCAGCAAAGGCATGTGAAGAGGCTGTGATGCTCTGCACGGATTTCAAGACGTGGCGGCTCTGACCTCCACGATTTGGTTGACCCCAGGTTACCACACCACCATCTCCAAGCAAGGCGGCGAAAGCACCAGTAGTGGCATGAATCTGCTTCACGTCCTTCAGCTGGTCCTGAATATAACCGGTGTTATCATATGGAACCCCTATACCCTAAACCCCCAAACCCTTAAAACCTAAACGAGCTCCTGTACCGCACCGCTACTCCCGCCGTATCGTTCCACACCCCAGGTGACCACCCTCCCGTCTCCAAGAAGTGCCGCGAAAGCTTTCGCGGTCGCTTCGATGGTCTTCCTCAGATGCAGAAGCGTTATATATGACATGAGCTGTTTTATGTCGTATGTATTTGACATTACGTGCTAAGGCTATGTATTACGAATGTACGATATGCACTAGAAATTAGAAAGTGGATAGCGCACACGGTATGTTAACATGTTAGACACTACATGTACTCATCTCTATTACAGTAAAGACCATATACTACATATTATAGTTTAAACTGTGCAGTGCATAATGTCGTTGCATATGTTACATACTATAAGTTCGACATCATATTGTAGGCTCTATATTCTTATACATTAAACCGATGCAAGGAATCGGTAATTTGTAGCCCCATTCCAACCTGCATGCATCCTGGCCACACATCTTTCAGAATCGGCTGCACTATGCTGCCTGGGCCGACAGCTGGAGCCGCACACGCACAAACCATCGATTGAGATTGGAGTTCAGGCGAGGCCTAGCAGCCGGTGTGTACAAAGTCGCAGTTCAGCGAATTTGTGGTTTCAAGAACTGCTCAGTTTCAAAACTACAGGCAAGAGGTGTCGGAAAGATCCTCACATGGCTTGTGCTACTGCAACCAATCTCAGCACCATTGCGCTCACATTGTGAACTTGGACGACAGAGCGGCTGTCGCCACCACTCTCTGCAGATCCCCACGTGATGACGCTTCCATCACCGCGAATTGCGGCGAAAGCATACAGTGTGGCCTGTCGCTGTATGTATTCGTTGCCAAGCAGGGGACTTTCTCACGGCATCATACAATACAATCCTAACTACCGAAACGGGTGCTGGACACGTCTGAGGAGCTTGAATCTGGCGGACATCTTTCAGCAGCATTTTAACACTGCGGCTGTCCCCGCCACATGACGGGACACCCCATGTCACTGCATCTCCATTGCCAAGAATCGCGGCAAAAGCACCAGATGATGCATGAATCGACTGTACGTCTGTCAAGAGGGCCTCAACTCCAGTGCTGTTGCCACCGAAGAAGCCACCACCTCGGCTTTTAAGTAACCAGGGAGAAACAAGTATATTTTTTCTCAGAGTGGTTCCATTGAGAAAAAAGGTATTAAAGCATGGTACTCCAAAGCCCAGCCACCCCATAAACCCTAAACCCTAAACCCTAAAGCCCAGCCACCCCAGGTAACCACGGTGCCATCACTGCGGAGCAAGGCAAAAGCTCTCGAAAACCGCCCAGACACCAGCTGCGCTCGTCGTCGGAGCGCACCCAAGCACTCCTATAGTTCCATGGTTGGGGTAGTATTGAAATTGCGTGGAAACTCTTGAAACTTACTGGGGTTAAGTACCCATAAGAATGTCATGGTTGGGATAATATTAATTTAAAAAGTACATTTTTATTCCTTGTTGGGATTAAGTACCCATAAGAATGTAAAATGATACCCAGTTATGACAAGGTCTCTCCATCTACCAATCCTAGCTCGGCCACCGAGGTGGCCCCGCTCAGCGTCCGGCCACGAGAATCCACCAGATTCGCAAGGCCCAGCCCGAACCGAGTCTGCGCAAGCTGTCGGAGTTCATCGGCTGTGGTGCTCGGCTCCGCTGCCACAGAGGTTGTCTGCCCGCTGAGCAAAGAAACTTTCAGTGTAATGGCCATCGGGTATATGGCATGTGTGTTGGAGCTGTTAGAAGCACGTAGAGGCACGCTCGACGACTCCACACTAGTGAAGAAGACAATGCCTATGCAGATACGATGCGCGGCGGAATCAGACGCCGTGTAGAACGGGGGCAATTAATGCGGTACTGCCCAATGACACGAACATTCCACCTCTGCTTGCTCTTCTGAAAGCGATTGCTATGACGGTTGGTGACCGATTGGTGCGCCTGTTACATGTTGGCACCTGTTGCAACTGTTGCTGTTGTATGACTCTTACGATCGAGCTATATCAGCGAAAATCGCTGTATGCCATTCGTAGCATAAACTGCTAGTCGCATGAGTACTCCTACAATCGCAGCATTGTTTTGATGAGTGTCTTGCCTATCAGTACAGCTATCACGTCAATGTGTCATTTGCTATGCTGACTCGGTTTTCGGTGGCTCTCTATGCGAACCAACTAAGTGAGTCGGTTGATCTGTAAGCCAAGCTTCACTTGCAACTCCAACCAAAGAGGCAGAACATTCCAAAAATGGTACATTGATGACACAATCTGGTTGAACCTGAAGTGCTAAGTATAAGCAGTCTCTCAAGCTTACAGCTACCGGTTGCTCGAGGTCACCTGAACCACCTAATAAGAAACCCCTCACCACTCACAAAGTCCCAGCTCCTACCGAAACCCTGAACTTCAGCTGAACCCTAAACTCGATCAAGCCTACATCTCAAGGCCTTCTCTGCACGAAGCCTCTCCTCAACGCGGCGTGATTTCGGCGCCGGACCGCCAACCTCCATAGACTCTACGAGCTGTTGCCCACTTCAGAGTTGGAGGGGAACCCTAAACCCAAGACCCTAGACCCCAACCCTAAACCCTGCAAACTCTAGACCATATAAACCCTAAACCCTAAAACCCTAAACTCTCAAGCCCTAAGCCCCAAACGCACGAAAATCCCTAGGCCAGGGAGCCGGCCTTGCATTGCCGAAAAAGATTTGGAAATCGGGTCCATGACCCCCCCGCCCCTTAGAATATCCAACGGAAAGGGCTTAGGGTTTAGGGGTTTAGGGTTTAAGGGTTTAGGGTTTAGGGTTTAGGGGTTAGGGTTTAGGGGTTTAGGGTTTAGGGGCTTAGGGTGCAGCGGAGCGTTGGGTTTCGGGTTGCGGGGGTGTGGATTTCCTGGCAGGGTTGGGGTTAAGGACTTAGGGCTAGGGCTTGATAAGCCATGCCCTTGCAGAAGGGTCGACGTTGTATAATTAGCTTTCACACTTCTCTAGTAGTTAGGCGCTTCGAGGTCCCAGCTACCTGGATTTAGCTACTACGTGCAGGGTTCAGGGCTTAGTAGTTTCCTGGGAATAAACCCCTAAACCCTAAACCTCAGTGTGTCTACGGCTAGCTGGGCGCACTTTGCGGCAGTCTGGCGCCATGCCGGTAGCAGCCAAGACATCCTGGGCTTGGCTTGTGATACATGTGTATATAACTCGTAAAATGTATGTGTATATATACACACACATAGATACAATGTATGTATATATATATATATATACGAAGTATGTACCATATCGCACCTAAAATACTGTAAGATAGCATGTATTCTGTTGCCAGGTGACATACTGAAGCATAGAGTATCTAATGCAATATGCACAAAAGACCGAAACCAGTTGGATGATCCTCAAAGGGCAACTGGAGATCAATGCCCACTTCAAGAAGCAAAACACCCGCCTGTCACCGCGGAACCCTAAACCACAGACCCATCTCAACCTTCCTTTGTGCTGGGCCACACCAGCGCACGCGCCGCACGCGCTTCGCGCAGCGCTCGCTTGGCCTGTTGCAGGACATCAGTGTTGTCACTGTGAAGATGATGGCGGCGATGCGGAATATCATAATACAGTCGTCGAAAAAAAATGAGG
This sequence comes from Symbiodinium sp. clade A Y106, assembly GCA_003297005.1. Lineage (NCBI taxonomy): Eukaryota > Dinophyceae > Suessiales > Symbiodiniaceae > Symbiodinium > Symbiodinium sp. clade A. Next base: position 20,401 of record BGNK01005446.1, read on the forward strand.
GTGATGATGACAGTGATTAGGAAGGCGGGTGAAGCGTGCGCTTATCAAAAAGAAGGATCTGGATCGCTGACTATTATCATGGGTATCTTTGCCCCGTTTCGATGCAGACGATTTCGCAGAGAAGCGCCTCGTCCGTGCTCTTGTGTGCTACTTCTGGCCCCTACTGTTTGAAACGGAGCGTGCACCGCAAGGGAGGAACTTGAAAAAGAAGCATACAGTTCAGGCAGGCACGATTCAAAAAGAAAGCAAGTTCATGATAAGCAACCTACGTAATCCTGCAACCCTGTCAGACCTAATAAACCTTATTTATAAACCCCAATAAACCCTCCAAGCCCCACAGACCCTGAACAGTGAAACACTTGCCTTTAAGTCGCGAAGGCCCCTTGCCCAAGCTCTCAGCTTTCTGAAGCAAAGTCGGAGGCCTCAAGAAGAATCCGAGATGGGGAGGGCCTTCAGGTTCAGGCTTTATAGGGTTTAAGGCCAGCATTTAGTGTATAGAGCGTAAGGGTTTAGGGTATAAGGGTCTGGGCCTTTGGGCCGTATAGCTCAAAAGGTTTTAGGGTATAGGGCTTAACGCTGCAGGGCTGCTAGGGCACTGAGGGTTGATGGCTTATGATATCCTCTTACAGCCTACAGTCTCTATATGATTATGCTATATGTGAGGTATACAGTATGGTTTAAGGATACTGACGGTTGCCAGGTAAAACAGAATTGGACATCAGTGTATATGCACATATATATATGTATACATATACACATGCGTGTGTGTGTGTATGAGTATGCATGTATGTATGCATGTATGTATGCATGCATTCATGCATGCATGTATCTATTCATGCATGTATGTACGTGTGTGTATGTGTGTGTGTATGTGTGTATGTGTGGGTGAGCATGTATGTATGTATGTACGTATGTATGCATGCACAAGAACCTGTACCTACGTGTTCATCACGTATGTATGTATGTAGGCATGTTTGTATGTGCAGGGGTTTGTGTATATTTACATGTACGTACATGTGAATGTATGAATGCATGTATTTTTGTATTCGCATATGCACCATTAGAAATCAATACTGTATGTACACATGGACACAAAATAAACTGACAGTCTGACAACTGTATGAGTACATGTATGTATGTATATATATATATGTATATACACAGGCACAGAAGTATATGTACTGTATATCTCGATATAGATCCAGATAGGTACAAGTGAATAAATAGTTTGTATGTAGATTATATTTATGTTTAAATATGAATATAGACAGAGAGGCAGAGAAAGAGAGAGAGACTGGAACGATAGAGCATGAGTACAAACCCTGAACCCCAAAGCCTGAACCGTAAATCTGGCTGTAAATTTGCCCCGCCACTTCTGCTCTGACGTAACCGATTGAACTGGACTGCGAAGTTGTGGATGCGAAGAGCGCGAAATACCTGTCAAAGGCACACACACACATGAATCTTGACATACCTGTAGGTTCAGGGTTTAGGAGCGGTCTGCATTTGCAAATGGTGAATGGACGTGAAAGTCACTGTGGACGCACCCGACGCATCCACCAGCGGCGTGTTCCGCCAAAGTGGAGCGGAGTAGCACCTTGAGGCATAAGTGGCCAGGAAGGGTTTGCTTCATCCGAGCTCCCTTGCACAACTGCCGCCCAAACGAGAAGTATGCATCTGTCGCACCTGGTATTTATCTGCAGGCCGACCCATCACCCAAATTGAAACTCCGATCTCTTTCGCAGATCTTGCTTAAAACTCTGCCACCTAATCCGAAAACAGGGCTTGGTGCCCCAACGCCCTCTAAAGCTCAAACTTTGGAGTCACTCTTTGCCAGCAGCCCGGAATCCGGCCCTAAAGCTAACCCTGGCCCCCCCCCCCTCGCGAGGTTTCGCCGCGTGGCTCAAACGCTTCCTTCGAGCGGCTTGGCTCCTGGGAGTTTTTGCTAAGTTTAGAGTGGTGTGGAACGAGGAAACATGTAGATCACCATGATGAGTGAGGAGCAGCAGCAACAGTAGCAACAGCAGTACTAGTCGTCGTCGTCGTAGTGCTAGTAATGGTAGTAGCAGTAGTAGTAGTAGTAGTAGTAGTAGTAGCAGTAGTAGTAGTAGTAGCAGTCGTAGTATTAGTAGTAGTAGTAGTAGCAGCAGCAGTAGTACCTCATGCTTCTTGCAATTCTCATTCCTATGCTTATACTCAACCTCATCCTTCTCATAATCATGTTCTTCCCATGCACATACATAAATATATACCTATGTATATACACACAAAACTTACATAAATAAAAAACCATATATATATATGTACATACATATATATATATATATCATCAATACAATACACAGTATATTGGACAAATCCCAGGTCCCATCTTCGCTAGCAGATCGTGACTCGCATAGTCTGTCTAGCGCTTTTGGCTCGGGTCTCGTTTTCCTCAGAGTTGGAGCTTCCAGGCTGAGGCCTGCGCTTGCTTTAATATACTGTAAGTTAGATCGATATCTGTATATCTGTAAATAAATAAATAATAGTTGTAAATATATATATATATGTAATATAGTAGAAGCCAGAAAGTTGGAACATCATTATCCTCATGCCCTTAAGGTAAAGTAAAAGGGATCCCAGCACTAATCCTCCTAAAGCTATGTTCCAACTTTCTGGCTTCTACTCTACAGTTATAATTGTATAAGTTATAATTACATATAACGCGCGAGGCACGGGGCTTCCTCGTTCGATGTTGACTGATGGACAGACGTGCAAGGTACAATATGGAACTCTGGACCTCGGCTTAGCTTGAAAGCATGTGGTGATCTCAGAGGCGAGCATGCAAGGATCGAGTTTGTGAGGCTTCATGAGGAAGCGCTCAAATTGATGTGAGGACTATGTCGGATGACAGAAAATAACAGAAAAGGACATCACGGATATAGCTTCGCAAAGGGGCGCTTCTGGAAGCGAGTTTACGATCCCTTTGAAGTTCCTTCAAAGCAGACCTTCGCAACAGCCAGCTATGGGGATAAGACCCACGCCCTGGGCGCAAGCTACATAGCTTCCGCTCCACCCAAAGGAAGTAAATATAATGCCTGTGAAGAGTACAAGCCTTATACTCCAAACCCCCGAAGCTCGAAAAACCTAGAGCCCTAATGACGCAAGGCCCCAACAACCACCTCCAAAACCCTGACCATAATTCGGCTCTAAGGCACCACTGTCTGAACCAGGTCGACCGCCTGTGGAGGAGAATTGAAGCTCCCAACCTCGGCCAGTGGTAGAATAGGGTTCCTTTGACAGGTTGCTACGAAGGCTACCAGAAGGCTTCTGCGACATCGGGGCCTAGCAATTTACAACGCCACTTTCGAGTATGTTGCAATACGATTATGAGGACGGTTATGTTAGAATAGGGCATTTCTAGGTATATCTTAATATATAAATAGAATCGGGAACCCCAAAGAAAAATGTTGGGAATGATTCCAAGTGCGATTGTAGTCACCAGAGGTCCTAACTCTGAGGACAATTCTCGCAAAGCCAACGACCAGACTGCAAGCTCACAGGGCTTAGCGGCTGAGAGTTTAGGGTCTAGGCCCTTTGGCCCAAACCCTGAAACCCAGGGGTTATCACGCTGAACGGAAGTTTATTCCTAGAAGTCTGGATGGTTGCAGGTTCAGTACTGAAGCTTCCCAAGACCCCAAGCGCCGGGCTTTGGAGTATGTTGCAGTATACTTATACTACGGAATCCGAAGGAATAATTTTGGTGGTTATTCAGGCTTGTGTATTACAGGACAAACGTGCTCACACCAAGGAGCCGTCGCCTTTGCAGCGCAGAAACTGCTGTAGCAGACTTCCAGGCATGGTGGGCTCCTACCGGTTTAGAGTTTGGGATTTAGGGTTGCTATGAGGCTTCTATCACGGTTCACTTGGGGGCTCCCAAAAGGACGGGTCTAACATTCGGGTGTATGGTTGAGGGTTTCGGGTGAAGAGGCTTGGGGTCTTCGAAGCCCGAAGGGGCATGGCCCCAATCTGAGCAATGGCCGTAGGATGATGGAAGAAAGGTCGGTAGCGCATGCCCTGAACTGCATCGCAAGTCCTCGCTTCTGCTCTGCTGCTCTCTTATGTGAATCTCTCTCGCTCTGTCTCTCCTTCCCTGTCTCCCTGCCTCTCGTTCGTCTGTGCATGTTTTCAGGCATGCATATATCGATTCATGGTGTGTTGACTTCTGTTAATTTCTGAAACTAACATTATCGCGCAAAAGCTCACCCTGCCTTGCATTGTCGTTAATTGCCTTCTGCGGTGTTTGCTATCGTCAGTGTTCCCCATGTGCTGCTGCATGGCATAATCGAAACTTTCTCGGACCATGTCTGCATGTCTTCAGACTCCTGATCTAGAAGCCCTCTTTTTAAGACGATAGTTCCAGATATCATCTGGGCGTTTAAGTAACCAGGGAGAAAAAAGTATAACTTTTATTTCATAAGGGTTCCATTAAAAAAAAGTATTAAAGTATGGTACTCCAAAGCCCAGTCATAGTATAATCCTCATCTGGGGTTGTCTTAGTCGGGAGATCAACCTCGAGCCCTTTCGTAGACCAAAAATCAGAAACCCTATAAGCCCTAATTTCGGCCCTAAATCCCTGAGCCCCAAACCTAACCAAACTCGAAACCCTAAACCCCTAAATAAACCCCTAAACCCCTAAACTCTAAACCCCTACACCCTAAAACCTAAACCCCCGAACCCCTAAACCCTAAACCCCTGAATCCCAAACCCCTAAACCCCTAAGCAAGAGGAACCTCGGAGCCGCCGCCGCGCAGCCCTCTTGGCGGCCCAGTCGAGGCGGAGTCGCTCGGCGGCGCCGGCAGCACCGAGCTGGCGAAGGCGGAGGAACTCAAGGGGGAAAGGGTTACTTTTGGGGGCTACTCTAGGGATTCTATGATCATTGGGAAAGGGCTACTAGAAAGGGTACTATAGGGCTTCTCTGATAGAGGGACCTCAACACATCTAGAATAGGGTCTGCGGCTTTGGGGTTCAATGTTTGAGGGTTTAGGGGTCTGGGGCTCAGGAATTAAGGTTCAGGCCTCGTGGGGGGTTGAGGGATGGAAAGAGTTCTAGAAGTGGCTTGGGAGTTGAGGGTCAAGCGAGGTGATGGGAGCGACCAGGACAAGGGTGCGGGGAGATAGGGCTTTGGGTGTAGGGGACAGGCAATAGCAGGCAACACATATACACTGCGAAATGGCCTGTCACCTGAAGCTCAGCCCACGACGTATGATGGATTGCAGAACAATAGCCTTTCGTACTCATGCACATTTCTATGCAGTCATGGCTTCACGTGCCTCGGTTGGGGTGAAGCTACTGAGGAACTTGAAATCAGGATCCTTCATGCAAGAGGAGATTGAAGGCTTGGAGTCTACGTGGAGGGACCCGCAACTCCACAAGCCCGAATACAACCACGGCAACAGCTCTCTTATGCTTGTTTTCGAGGCACATGAGACAACAGCACCCTTCAGGCAGACACGATTCCTATTCACAATATGCAGCAAGAAACTACACACACACACACTACTGTCACTATAGCTAAGCACAGCATCGAACGGTTACAAGCCAACGCGTGTAAATGTTCATGCATGTATACACAACTGTTTATCTGTGAGTATGTGAATATCGACATACACGTGTACATTCACATTTACATGCATGTTTCATGCATTGATACATGCAGGCGTGCGCGCACACACAAAATACATACATACATACATGCATGCATACATACATACATACCTACATACCTACATACCTACATACCTACGTACCTACGTACGTACATACATACATACATGCGTTACATACACACTAACAGACACACAGACATACAGTCATACATACAGACAGACATATGTATGTACATACATTCATACATACATACATACATTCTCATCTACACCCAAGGCTGCATGCACACATCCATGCAGGCTGCCAAGCAGGCAGGCAGACAGACTGACGGACATACTCACATGCATACCTACATGAACGCTTGATACATGCATGCGTACATACATGCATCATACATACATACATACATACATACATATATACATACATACGTACATACATACATACATACACACATACATACACACATACACAAATCCGTCCATCCAACCTTTCATCTATGCATGTGCATGCATGCATGCATGCATGCATGCATGCATGCATGCATGCATGCACCTCATATCATGTGGGTATGTTCGTCAATGCATGTATGTTGGTATGTCGGTATGTATGTATGTATGTACGTATGTGCGTATGTAACACATACACGTGTGTGTGTGCGCATGCTGAAGTCCCCACATGCCTGGAGCCAGTGATACAGCAACTGCGCAAGAAGGCGGCGCCGATGTGGCCAGTGCTCCTGCCACTCCAAAGCATGACAACGGGCCACAGGAAACGAACACTGCGGTTCAGGCTTTGGGACTAAGAATGGGTTTAGATCCTCGACCAGCCTGCTAAGCTTCCCACATGAACCGCCGGGATATTCCTCACAAGCAGCATCTATCTGCCAACAAAGCTATGTGCATACACCTACGTACATACATGTCTATACGGACATACATGAAGGCATCAGTCCATCCATCGCATGCAGACATACAAACAGAACTCCATGCAGATTGCCTAATACAAGTGTGCATGACGGAATGCACAAACTCCTCTGTAAGGCTGGCCTCAGTTACTTCTTCATGACGTCTCTATTCGCGAAAGGGCAAGTGCCGACATAGACCTAGGTATCAGCATAAACATGCATGTCAATATGTAGCAACATGCTTGCACGCCTGCATGCATATATGCACACACACATACATACATACATACGTAAGTGAATACATCTATCCATCCATCCATACATACATACATACAGATAGATTGGCCAGCAGGCAAACTCAGAAACAGACGCACATACATAATTATTTCATGTAGGCATTCACACATGCACGCATGTATATGTACATAGAGACATGCTTATTTACTTCCTTACATACTTACATGCACATATGCGTATACATATACATATACATGTTTACATGTATACATAGACATATGGCATGCACGGTCATGTGTATAACATCTTGGTATTATGCAGCTAGAAATCAAAAGATACTTGGTCGCCTCAGATGCCCAGTCTCCTGCGCCCTCACTGCTGCGGAGGCTTGCCGGAAGCAAAGGAAGCCATATCTCCAAAGAAGCACGGGTTAGGGGCGGATGGCATTTAGGGCCTAGGGTCTCTGGGTGTAATTAGGCCTGGAGACTAAGATGTCGGCTTTGGCCCTTGGGTTCAGGTAGTCACGGCTTCGGGCTCAGGGTTAGGGGATTTTTGACATTTGCTGCGAGTGTCGATGGCAGGAAGTCCACACCCAAGCAGGCAAACAGGAGGTTAGGCAAACAGTGGAGTTTGTGAGCTTCCACATGTTTGGAAGGCCTTAGCATTCCAAGCCCCACGATGCCCCATAGGCCCAAATCCCGAACTTTTCTTTTAGGGCTTCGGGTTTAGGGTTTGGGGAACTAAACACCCTAAACGCTACGCCGTGAACCCTAAGGATTTAGGTTTTGGGGTTTAGGAAACTCAACCCCGAACCCTGAACCCATTTTCCAGGGGCCTCTGAAGCTTTCTTCGCCGAAGAGCATCGGCTGCTGGGGCATGGCGGCATTGGAAGCGAGCCTGAAGCAATGATGCGGGTCTTCGTAGACTTCGGAGAAACCCGATATACGAAAAATCGACCACTACTATGAGTATTCTTCTTCTTGTTAATTTTTACTACGTAGCTTGTTATCGTTGGTATTATTAGTCAGACGGCAATGGTTTTGAAGCAATGTCTCAAGATTGAAAACTCTCCACAATAGTCTGTAGTGACTCGCCCCCGAAACATTCACGGCTCTTGGCCTCAGTGAGTGCCCGACGCCAGGCAGCCAGAACCACCTGAATGAATCTTGGAGCTCTGGAAGTTGGACTAGGGTAGGAACCTGATTAAGAAACCCTGGGCCCTTGAGGGATCTATAAAGGTACTATAATAATGTAGGAACCTGATTAAGAAACCCTGGGCCTATAGCCCCAAAATAGTAGGATGAGGGGCACTAATAAAGGCCCAAGGCTTCTTAATCAGGTTCCTACATTATTCCCTATGCTATATATTGCCATGGAATGTGCGCACGAGACATGTTGTGAGTGTTACCCACTTGTCCGACAAAAGTAGCGACGAATTCACAAAGATGGGAGAGCAACCACAACTCCGAGCTCCGCCGCCGCTTCCTTGCATGGTGAAAGCTCCTACATCAGGGCACCTTGCAGGTCTGGCAAGTTTCTGCTTTCCCATCCGGTGATGTCGCCAAATGCAAACGGTTTCTTGAACCTCACTGTCAACTCAAGATTCTTCATCATGCATCTAAAGCTGGTCAATAGTCTCGCAAGTCACCCACCACTTTCAACTTCCGTGGTTGCCGGCGACCACGAGTAAACGCCCAAGTTCGAGATGTCAAGCTCGCTCCACTGGAGCACGACCACACATTCCACCTCGATGATAGCTGCTGATTCTCGAACGCACCCGGCAGCGTCACCGAATCACCTCTGTGGCCGTCAAGCACGCAAGGGAGGTGTCTCCTCCGACGCTGCTGCCAAATAGCACACTGGCCCAAGCGGGTCTAATGGCAACAACTACAACAACTTGTGAAGCATCTCTGCTGCCACAGGCGAGACTTCGCATTACGTCCACAGCTACGTGACATACTCAATGTTTCCGTGGGATTCAATCCACGCCTTAAGCTTTGCAGGCCACGGGTATTCATTTACGGTTCGTTCAGGCCCCTCGCACAACAAAGGCAGCGATATTCTCCGGCCTCCCGCATACGCCGAGCAGCAACAGCGCTGCGCCGTCGATGTCGCATCAAAGCCTGCAGTTCAGTTTGGTCTACTTGGTGTGCAGTTGCACCTCGCTTCGTGTTTGGCGACTGCAACTACGAGACTTACAATAACTACTGTCAGTACAAGCATGGTAATTCGAATACTATCTGGTCCTGTATTTGCTATGGTTTTGTAATGACGATGCCCGCGCAATGCAGGCTTTTTCCCAGCAGACAGAGACCCAAAGCACGGGCCCCTAACCTCCCCCAAGGTTTTCCCACCTTTGAAGCCTTTGTATTCTACTCTATTCTATTACATGTGTTGTACTATGTCAACACACATTATGTATTGCATTATAGTATACTATATTATAGTAAAATATATTGGATCACATTACAGTATAACATATAGTTCATTATACTATATTCTATTCTATTCCATTCCATGATATCATATCACATCATGTTGTAATACATCATACTACATTATGCTATATCGAGTAACACTATACCATAGTCGTGTCGTGTAACATATTATCTGTGGTTACGTTTATCTGTACAAGCGCAGGCTGCGTAGGGTACAACCTCGCATGTAAAGAGCAAGAAGCCAAGTAGATCTAAATAGTTAGACGTATGAACATAGCTGTTCACAGTTGTCTCTGTTTCCCTCGCGGCCAAATCTTAAACATGCCCGAGCATTCCATCTCTACCTTCATGGCACAACTTGGCAAGGGTGATGTGGGCAGAGTTGGCACAGCTATCACACCAATACTGAAAACCACAGCAATGCTAAGCTACCTGCTGTACAGCAACAGCAAAATACGACTCAGACTTTGTTGTGAACTTACTTGAGATGTTGCTGTAACTGTCTTCGGCAACAGTGCAACTACTCGCGACCGGTATTGGCATGTGACCAACTGCCTTAATTCTGATGCCTTGTCGGCTTCCGTTTTGCTATCTCCGATGATGCAGCCCACGGCTCCTTGCGAAACAGTAGAAGCCGGTCTTGACTGTCCTAATTCTAATAACCCTAAACCCCGAACCTAGATCTCTACCCTTGAAGAATAAGTCTGCCTCCTGAACCCTGAACCCTGTACCCTTTACATCCCATGACCGTGAACCCGCGCAAGACGCTCAGCCCTGGCTGCACCGCGGCCTGTGTGTGTCGGCGCCAGGTCCGGAGAATCCCTGGCATCGTTTTTCGAAGCCTGGGATGGAAGATCTTGGTACTATAGCCGCCTTAATAATTAGAACAGGGCTTTGGGGCATGTTATACTACAATTATATTAAGAAAACAATAGAAAATGTATACGCTTCGGTGCTTGGGCTTAGGATGGTATAGTTGTGGCTAAGTTGCTTGGGGGATATAAGATCATTCGGCACTTGGACACTGGTTCGGCGCGCCTTCAATCGCACGTGTCCGTTTGAGGTACTCAACTCGCCGTGGGCTCATGCGGGTTTCTTTGGCGATTCGAGGCTTCTGGGGCTATATCTTGAAGCTAACGAAAGCAAGTGTCGTAAAGGCCGAAGCCTGTAGCTGAGGCACCAGATCATCTTCCGTCGCTGCTGTCGCACATGCTCCAACTTGATTGCCCTTGGGACGAATCAGTGTGCAAAGTATAGGTTGTGTGGGTTCTCGTATCGGTTCCGTGTTTCGGGCTTTAGCGCTCAGGGCTCAGGGACCGGCTGCGTAGATGGACGGTCTTTATCCAAGCGTTACGTAGGTATCGTGGCTCCGTCTGATGCAAGAATTTTGGCCTGAGGGTGAAGGCCTGTCGGACATTGGTTCTGCTACAACAGACATGAGCAACAAGCTGCAATTACAGGGGGTTTCAAGGACGACAAAGTCGGTCGGTCTGTTCTGCGCTGCTGCACTGCCCGCAGGGAATCCGAAATATGCCTGCCTACAGGCTTTTCGTGGCTAGTGCACTCACAGCCTTCTTTTGATCACTCTGTGACCAGTGAAAGCGCAGGGGACGAGTGATGACGAAGCACCCCACCTCAACCTCTTTTGACACTCTGACCTGCGAAACTGCTATAATAACTGCCTAAGTTTAGCATCTCAAGGTTTGTATGCCGGCTGAACGACCAGGTGGAGGAGGAGGAAGGGGAGGGAGTCGAAGAACAGATGATGCAGTGACCATCCAACAAACCAAACGTTTATATGAGTACTTACAAGAATGCTGCTCATCACAATGTCTCGTTCCTCTAGTAAGCGTGCAACCATCTTTGGGGCCTATGATAGCGTTTAGGGCTTTAGATACTAGGTAGGGGTCTAGGGGATTAGGGTTTACCATCTCATTTTAAGAAGATGCGAAAGAGATGTTGGCGACCAAAGACCCGAAGAGAAATGTCGAACACCCGCACAAGTCTGCCCTTCAAGATGAATCGTGGCCGAGACTCTGAACATGAGACCGAAAGGTGCAGAAGGCCTGCAAGTCGAGAAGGGCAGGTGGCGGTTGCACACGGCTTTCAGGGCTTGACATGCACTTTGTAATGTGTGTAAGCATGCTTGCATGCTTGCTTGCATGTTCTTGCATACTCTCTTTCTGTCTCGCTCTCTCCCCTCTCTCTCTCTCTCTCTCTCTCTCGCTCTCTCTAAAACGATGAGTAAAAACATAAACAAAAATGTATATGCACATATTATATATACAACAAAAAACAAACAAACATACATACATACATACGCACATACATACATGCCTACCTACCTGCATACCTACATACATACGTACATACGTACTTGCATACATACGTACATACGTATATGAAGATATCTGTCCACACATATATACAACAAGTATGATATGTAATACCAATATGCGCACGCATACATAGCGTGAATACATACGTATATGTGTGTGTATATATATATATATATATATATATATACATACATATATATATATATATGTAGGTGTAACGCCTCGCGAGCTCCATGCAACACGTGACAGGAAAGCACTGCGAGATATTGCAACTCTGACATTCGACCACGATACCTTCAGTAACATTCACCATGGCGGTATGCCGTAAAGAGCACTAATAATAACGGCAATAATAAAATCGTCGCAATCATAAACAATAAGGATGAACAAGTGCTAGTAACAAGTAGCAACAGGCATTGCCCATTAACACCTGGTTACTGACTAAATACGTAAATAATACTTGATTACTTCATTGACCAATCCATCAATAAAGTAATACGTTAATCAGTTCAGAGTACAGTAACGGACCATCCTACGTAAACATTGAACAGCTGATCATGGTACCGATGCGTGATGATGCATGCACTGGGGTCTCAGCAATGAAGCGCTGACGGTATACGACTGATGACCTGCCTTGAAGGCAAGATAGTACCTCCTGAAAGCGGAGTGAGAAGGCCGCTACTGTGCTACTGGGATACTTTAAACCGCCGGATATCACATGGAAGATGTGCGGGGCAGCGGCCGCCGCGGCCCTTTTCCCTCGTCCGAACATAACATGTCCGAACCTGAACCCGACTGCCTGTCCTTAACTCCGCGCTTAACTCGTGTACGTCCTAGACGAATGGAGCCATAAGCCCTAACATTTCCAAATTGTTCATCCGACACACAAACCCTAAACCCCTAAACCCCAAAACCCCTAAACCCCTAACCCCTAAACCCTACACCCCTAAACCCCTAAACCCCTAAACCCTCTATCTTCAGACCCGCGGCTCTTCGCACCAAGCAGCGCCGACGCATCATCTCGGCCCGGCTGAGATCCTTGTCTTTGAGGCTTCAAGGTTTCGGTTAGCAGGTACTTAGTATAGTATACTATCCTATCCTATAATATACTATAGTAAACTGTACTGTCGTATACTGTAGTATACTATAGTGGCCTCACGGTAAGAATGTGAGATCTGGGTGGGAATATCATGCTATAAGTATACCGGGACTATATACTAAGAGTCTATGTAGGTTTGGCGACTGGCTGTGGCAGTTTTAATTCGTGAACGACGATTCTCCGGATTCATCTCCTGAAGCAAAGTCTCCAACCCAAACCAAAGTTCGCAGTGGCCATTACCGTAAGTGCGAAACCTTGCATGTTCTGTAGAAGCTGAATCGGCGAAGATCACCAAAAATACATGCTCTAAGTCCACAAGCTCGCATGCTGAGGTCTGACAATAGAGCATCTAGTGCGAGAGAGCGTACTGCTCTCAAACCCTAAGCCCTAAACCCTAAACACCCTAAACCCTAAAAACCCTAAGCCCTAAACCCTAAAACCCGTAAACCCTAAACCCCTAAACCCCTAAACCCCTAAAGCCCTAAACCCTAAAAACCCTAAACCCTAAACCCTAAGACACAAGCCGGGATGCCAAGTCGTCGCGGGCCTCTGAAGCCGCCCTCGCACGGAGCTCGGCTGCTTCCGCCTCTAAATGAATGTATCCCTAAACTGTTTAGGGTTTAAGGGTTAAGGGTTTAGGGTTTAAGGGTTAAGGGTTAAGGGTTTAGGGTGTGAGGGTTTAGGGTTTAAGGGTTTAAGGGTTTAAGGGTTAAGGGTTAAGGGTTTAAGGGTTTAGGGTTTAGGGTTTAAGGGTTTAAGGGTTTAGGGGTTTGAAGGTTTCGGGTTTGGGGGTTTGGGCATGAGGGGTTTAGGGTTCAGCCCCTAAACTGCCCTGAACGCTAAACCCTAAACAGAGGGGCATTGCTGGCGAAACCACAGCAAGGACAATACCAACCTCTTGGGATCAGCGACATTCGGGTTCAGAGTGTTGCATTCTCTGCTGTAGCTTCGTGGTATGACGTTCGGATTAGGAATTAAAGGTTCTGGGTTGAATTACAGGTTGTGGGTTGATGCTTAGGAAAGCCTAAACCCTAAACCGGGGAGCGGGGGTTGAGAGCCTCAAGGCGCCATATGCCACAGTTCTCTGAAATTCACTGAATAGTACCACCGAAACCCTAAGAGGCTTTTTTTTGAAGAAGTCCGAACCCAAAGCCGAAGTCTTCGAAATTCCCTCTATTTGTTTTTTGGCGGGGTTCCTTATAATAAGGATCCTACTATTTAGGGTACTAGAATAGAGTCCCCTATTGCAGCCTGCAATGCATCCGCTTCGGCGGTGTCCCTGGCAGCTTCCTCGGTCCAGTACTGCGCAGGGGTGTTTGTCGATTGGAGTTTTGGAGTTAAGGGCTTAGGGGTTTAGACTTTGGGGTTTGAGGCTTCAGAGATCAGGGGCAGGTTCAAGGATCCATAAACCCAGAACCCTCCAAGGAGCTCAAGATGGATTCAAAGATGAACCCAAACACACTAAAAGCCCTGCTTTCAGGGGAGCCTTTTAAGATCTCCAAGAACTGCTCTGGTGGCGGTGAGACCCCCAAACCGTGGATGTCGATGTTTTGTGACGTTCAAACTTCGACTGAAGTCTTTGAGAAGCAAGAGCTCGAAACCCTGAAAACCTCAAATGACTCAAATGGGCTGCATCGAAGGAACAGCGTGGAGGGACTATTATCTCCTTACAGCTTCTATCTAGTTCGACTATCTACAATCTTATCTACACACATATACATATACATATACATATACATATACATATACATATGCATATGCATATGCATATACATATACATATACATATACATATGCATATGCATATATATATATGTATGCATACCTCCCAAATTCAATCTTTATTCTAATCATTCAGGCCCCCTAAGTCACAATGCGCAGGGCGAGCGCTCTCCAGTATTTCGGAAATCTTAGAAAATATTCTTCCTGTCTGTCTTGTGAAGCATGCCTATAAGCTTCGCTGACTATGTGTTGCACGGATAGTGCACAAAGCAGCTTCCAGACACGACGATAAATCACAGCCTGTCAAGATGTTCCTGAACGGTTTACTGCACAACATGCCTGACTCGGTATGAGCTATGTTAGGGGTCTTCGGAGTCTTCGGTGCTTCGAGTTGTCACTCGGCGGCGTACGCCTACTAGCTGCTAGCCCAGAATTATATGTTGATAAAGATTCTAACAGATGCGGGCTTGGGGCTTCATGGTTTCAGCGCTCAGTTCTTCTGGGTTTTGGGGATCAACTATCGAGCCGGACTAAAAGATTTAGTAACGGATTTTTTACCGGAAAACTCCGACTGTTTTTGAAGCCGCCAAGGCACCTGCGCCAGGCGCTGCAAAGTGCTCTGCTGCTCAGAGAGCAAGCAAAGCAGCTGCTCCTGCTTGCGAGGGACCCCCAGCAAGTACTATAGGGGCTTTAAAAATCAGAACTAGGGTTCCCTTTACAGGGCTCTATATAAGTGCGATTACAAGGGATCTATAAGGGTACCATAATATAGGGCTTGATAATTAGAAGAGGGTTTTGGGCCCATTATACAATAGTAATAACTATAAGGAACCCCAAAAATAGTATTGGTAATTATGTAGGCCCCTATAGTACGAGGTTTGTGCGGGGAAAGCAGGAAATTCAAAGGAGCCGGGAAGAGGGGTCGAAGCAGTCAGGGTTTAGGTAAAAGGATGCAACCCGGGAAGGAACTGCAGGCTTGAAGCTTCTGGTTGCAGGGTTTAGGATGGCATGGCACTGTTGAGGTGAGCGACTTCCGCCCTTTTGTGCGTGCTATGCTCGCAGCACCCCCGAAACACAAGCCTCAACCAAACACCAGACAGAAGCGATATGCTCCTCGCATACACGAGTCGTGCATGGACGAATTGTTGGAGGTTAGCGAGGATAAGCTTCTTAACCCACATGACATAACTAGGAAAGCCATTGTAAGCATAAGAAGAGGATTGATATTCATCAGTACATATCATTATTAGCATACGCACTATAATATCAATAGTCACAATCATTATAAGAAAAGGAATACTGTCGCCACACGACATAATTGGAGCACGAACCCTCGGCCCTGCACGGAAAGCAGTGGATAGCCCAGTCAGCAAGCCTCTCTGAACACGAAACCGAGAATTCCACGTCCATTGAGGAATGCCGCTTTACCTATGCGCTGCATAACAACCGTTCCCTCTGAACCACATCTGCTTTTCGCGGCATGGGCTTATAATATACTAAAATATCCTCGAGTATGCTATGATATACCATAGTATACTGTAGCATATAACAATCGAAGGCTTTCCTTATCCGAGCGGGCAGCGGCCAGCCGGCGCTGGCCCTCTGTCAACTCCTGCTGAGAGGAGCATGAGTGAAGTGGTGCTTAGAAATCGTGTTGCGACTACTAGTTTATCATGATCATCATTATGGTGATGATTATTATTGGTGCTTTATTGTTGTCATTATCATGACTATCATGAAAAGCAGTATTAGCTTTAGTATTGCTGTTGCTATTCTTACTCGTCTGCTTCGGTCCTGACTAACAGCTTACTGTATTCTGTTCTGATGTGCCGCTACCTACTACAACCGCTGCAGCTAGTGTTACTGCCAAAACTACTACTGTACTCCTCTCCCTCTTCGCTACTGCTGCTGTTGTTAGTTGCTGCAGTAAATACTACTACCTGTGCTACAAGCACTGATAATGATACTCATAGCCATAACGACAACAACGCCAATGATGGTACCACCGCTACTGCTACTCCTACGACGATCACGATGACAGTACGCTCTTGGTGATATTCGTGTACTGAAAGAGCCGAAGGTGTCATCGTTTGTGCAAGGGTTCCCCATGTCGATCTCGAGAGTCGGGCACGTCCACTCGTGCAGAAACCTTCTCCTAACAATCATATTATAATATACCATAATATACTATGATATACTTTACTATACATCTGCCCGTTCAGGACCTAGTGGGCGGGACTCTTGGCCATAGCGTAATGCGTGCTGGTTGCGGGCCGACTACAGGAGACACTCTGAGGTTCACGGTTTGGAGCTGCAGATCACCTCGTCCAAGCAGGAAAATCAGCTTAAACATCAACTGGACGACAAAGCTATACATGTACAGCCAATGAGGGCAAGAAGAGACACACGAGACGGTATGACAAGATGGCAGCTGCACACACCCCAGGAACGACTGAACAGATGCATGCCTGCATTTCACACGGATGCATCCATATGTATACATGTGTAAACACATATGTCTCGACCAAGCCAGAGCAGCAGTGAAGACAAACCTCCCTAAACCCCAAAACCCCCAGCCCTAAACCCCCAAACTCTACAATAAACCCGCACCGTGAACCTTACACCCTAAACCCCGAATCCTAAACACCAAAGCAGCAACCCCTGAACCCCTAAAACCCTCAAAACCCTAAACATCCAAACTTTTCTGGCCCAGCAGCGTCAGCTTTGGATCCGACCTCCTGGCTGAGGGCCTTTCGGATTCAGGAACTTCGGGTTCATGGGCTTCGGGTATTAGGGCTTAGGGCTCAGGGCTTTGGGGTTTTCTTTCACGGTTTTGGAGGTGCTGGGCGTTTAGGGTATCATAGGGTTTATAGCTTTTTCCATGGATCCGTTCCTTGAAGGTTTCGGGTATTCCAACAGATATTCCAAAAAACACCGCCGGCAACCCTAGACTGACCTACCTTTTCAGGGATCACCAGACCTCGCGAGATGGCTCTTGACACCAGGGGACTCGACATGTTTCCGTCTGAACCCCAAGAGGGTCCAAGTACCGATGTGGTCGCTACTTACTGACTTAGTAGACATGTGGGGCCCCCCAAAGTATATACTATCCTATTATGCAGATCCCTTGGGAATGAAAAGAGATTGTAGTCCATGGCAAGCCTGGAAAGGCAAGCCTTCGAGCAATGATGCGACATGCCAAACGCACGTATGAAATGCCCGACCGCATGCTTCTATCCTCGCCAGAGCATCGCACACGGAGACGAAAGGCATCTTAGGCAAGTCCCTCAGAAAACTATGACGGAGGAGCTTTGGGATGGGCTTGCAGTCGATTCATCACGGAAAAAGGAAGCACCCCTCTATCCCTGCAGCAACGAATCACCGAAAAGGGATCCGGTGTCCCTCGAGCAGCCTTGAGCTGTCCTGCTGTCACCAATGCAAGCCTGCGCCCGAAACCCGACCCCACCTTAAAGACCTGCCCCCCCCCCCCGAGTGTGGCTTAAACCGGGTCTATTTGGCAGCTGGATGTGTGTGTGTTGGGGGGACTGCCCGCGCCAGCTGCCAAATAGACCCCATATGGTGTTCCAGTGTGTCTGGACCCCG
>BGNK01005447.1:832-13933 GCA_003297005.1 Symbiodinium sp. clade A Y106
GCAAGGCAAAGCTTTCGCTCCCAAAAGGGGTTGCTCGCCTCGTGACGGCTGTTGCAGCTTCGGATAGCAGGCGCTTCGGAAAAGTCCGGAAGCCTTTGGGAGGGGAAGGGTACAACATGATTCGATGGCGTCCATTGATTCATGCCTGGGACTGGTTGCCGACACCCCCCCCGTGCACGAGCAAAGGCCGATTGTCGCGCTCGCCAATCGTCGAGATCCTTGTCCGCTACACCCAACTCCTCCGCCCTGAGGCATGAATCACCGCAGCCTGAAACCCCTCAAGCTGCGGGCCTCACGGGACCTCGACGAACATGACTAAGGTTTCACAAGCGAAGGAACTTTTCATCCCGAGCGTGGGATTTTAAGTGTTCCGAGTCGCAGGGCTTCAGAACTGCTCGATTTGGGGAGCATGGGCTTAGGTATTGCAGCAAACAGTGCAAGGACTGTACCCTGAAACTCTCACACCCCCCAAGAAATCCTATTTGCTGAAAGCTATGTTTCAGACCTGTGGGGGGAATCTTAAGAAGCCTCGGCGAAAATTGAAGGCTCCTAACGACGGTAGTTCGCTGCAGCAGTAGCGGACAGCTGTGCACTACTCATACAAGTGCAGCCACCGCTACTCCTCTTCGTCCTACTCCTTTCGGCAGCATCCGAGGTGATCTCGTAGTTGGGCAGTTGTATCGGCCTATGCCCTCAAGGGGTAATGTACCTCAAGATTCATGCGTAGGTATACATAGGCTGAAAATCACTTATCCGGGTTATTACGAGAGCTGCAAACGCTGAGAAGCCAGCCGGGAACCGAGCCCAAGCTCGGACTCAGATTTCGTCCGTTTTCTCCGCACGTGACAGCCGTGAGCTCGGCACTCGTTCCTAGACGTTTCATAGTAGCATATAAGGCTTTTCATTTCGCTTGCACGGTAACCTAGGTGTCCGTCAGTTTGCATGCATGCGATGCCTGCATGCATGGGTGTTTGTGTCTTTCCAACCATGTACATGCCAAACGTTCCCTTCAACTTGAAGTGAGAAGCTCAACGACATCTACGCAAATCGGGGTCGTTTGCGACCGGTTTCACGAATACGTTGGCTCACGTCCCAAAGCCTGAGCCTTAAGCCGTGAAAACTTGAACCCAAAACCGCCGCTTTGAGGTTCACCAAGACTTAAGCCCAAATTCCGCAACCCGAAACCATCCGCCGCGAAGTGCAGCTGTTGTATTCATCAACCCCAAACCTAACCCTGAACCTGAAGCCCCGAGCTTTCCACTCTACATTCCTACATCCTGAGCCATGGCTTGCTAGGAGGGAAGGATGCGTTCAGTTTCGGTGTTGACTTGGGGTTACGTTGTATTGTAGTTTGTACACAGAAGGAAGAAGATCGCGAAAGTGGTCGTTTGCAGCTGCTTGCGGACTGGCTGTGCGTCTGTTTCCTTTTCTTTTCCTCTTGGATGGCTCCGGGCTTGTTGCCAAGGGCTGCAAGATGAAGTGGAAGGTAGGACACAGAGTTTTAAGGTTGACTTTGGGTCACACTGACTTGAAACTACTTGTGACTGACGGTGCTGATTCCGATTTGTTCAGGGACAGTCGGAGGAATTGGGCCATAGGGTCCAACATGAGTTGCTGGTCAAAGTCAATTAAGCAAGCATTGCTTGAGCTTTGTTGAAGTGCAGAGAGCCCAACGCCTTTCCAATTGAAGGAAGGCGCCACAATTGCTGGCATACCGAGGGACTGTACCTGCCAGAGCGCGATGCCTTTTCGGGAGGGCTTCGAAAACTTGGCGTGCTGTTGTGCAAGCACTTCCAGGGAGAGGCCCCGTGGCCCGAATCGCGAACCCAAAGCCCAAATGGGTTTAGGGTTTAGGTTCTACACGAGCTTATCGAGCTCAGGGGCATGTGTAGGGCCTCCAACCCAGATCTCGAATCACCAAACCCCAAACCACAAACTCGATAGCCAACAATCCCAACGACCCGAATCCTGAACCCATATGAAGCAACTTCTCGTTTTTCGTGTCGCAGCCGTTCAAATCTTGAGGTGTAAACCCTAATTACCCTAATTCTTTGGATGTAGATAGCACCCCCTCAACCCCATTGACTTGAAATCCTTTTGACACTAGTCCAGTTCTTGGTGGTACAGAAACCCGAAGCTCGAAGAATCTGTTTGCCTTCTCGTCTGTCGTCTTCCAGACGAGTTGGTTGTAGGCAGGATTCTAGACTTTAAATAGCTCTGTGATTTGGAGCTGTGGCGGTTCAGGGTTTTGTGTGTGTGTGTGTGCAGGGTTCAGGTTCCCGAACACGGTGGAGCAGGATTCTGTCGGAACAAGATTCCTCCCGTTGTGTTGAAACATCCCCAATCTCCAATCCCCAAGCCACCCCACCCAGAAGCCCTAACCCGACCCCAACCCCCCCCCAAACCAAACGGCATTCCCTGAACCCTAAACCCTAGAGCCTGCACCCCAAACCCCAAAACTCAAACCCTCAGCCCCCAAACTCCAAGAGAGCACCAAGCGAGGTGGCAGGCTTCCTGGACAAGCCAACCCTGGCACACTTGAGCTTGAGGGTTGCAGATCTGACAGATTTTGGGAATAGTGAAAATAGTAGCAATAACAATAGGAATAAGAGTAATAGTCATAGTAATAACCATAGCAATAATGAACACCATACTAATACTTATGCTATGTTTTGATTGGGCGTCATGGTTTCCATTCTGCAGATGGGGCTGAACGCTTGAGGTGTGGCTTGTTGGTTCCGGGTTCCGGGTTCAGGTTTCAGAGTGGGTTAGCGTGTTGAGGGCTGGGTGGCCTAGCTTAGCATTAGCATCATTGCAAGAAGCCCTTGCCACTGCCAGTGTGCAGAAGTGCTGTCAGGGCATCGGTGCTGGTAGTATCGTTTTTTGCCACTACCGTGCTTGCTTTGTATTGTTGTCTGCTGGATTCGCTCTTTGTTAAGTACGTTTGTTGCCGCTAGTGCTAGTGCTTCTCGTAGTGCCATTGGTGCTGTGCCTACTGCCAGCACAATCTTTGCTGTTACTGCCACTGCTGCTTTTCATTCAAGTCTGCTCCGAATCAGAAGCCTCAAGCATATGTAGCAAGGGTGTTGTGAACGAGGTCGGCATTTTCGGAGTGTAAGGCTGACCTGTTTTTGGAACCCTCGACCCGGTTGCCGACTTCTTGGTTGACTGTCCGATTCCTCGCTCATAGCAGTTTATGCTTATGCGGACAGAGAAACACCTCAATCCTTAATCCACTTAATCCATAGAGTCCAAGAGAATGAACACGAATCCGAGAATCCTCACCCAGGGCTCGAACCCTAAACCCCAAGCTCTAAAGCCTACTTAAAGCCAGCCAAGCTCGCAGCACTTGCAGCGCCAGGAACCGCGACGGCGAGTCCGAGAAACCTCGCGGCAACAACAAGCGCCGGGTTCTTTGTCATGCTCCGGGTGTGTGTATATATATATATATACATGTATATATATATATATATATACACGCACATGCATATATTATATGTACACGTATACACATACGCACACACTTGATCCATATATATATATATATATATATTCATTTATACATACGTACATACATACATACATACATACGCACGTACGTACGTACCTCCAAGCTGCGGGGGGTTTGCAGATGAGGGTTTGGGTCAGTAACCAGTAATCTTCCCCAAAGTACCAACCCTCTTCAGCAACACAGGCCCAAAGCCTGGAGATGCGGCACCGGGCGAGCCGGGGGCATGTTCGATTTTTGGACCTTTAAGCCCCAAATGTCCACAAATTCTAAAGCTTAAATACGGGATGTGCGGATGATGACTTGGCGATCCTGAACATTGGAGGAGATCTCCGGAAAAGCATCTTTAGACGACTTCGCCATCGAGCCTTTGTTTAAATTGCGATTCGTTTTCGAAAGACGTCCTAGCACCTTGCAGAACAAAGGCCCTTCTCGGAGCCACCCAGAACCACCGTGACAAAAAGGTGCTTGCAAAATCTGCAGCACGACTGTTTGCTCGCACTGTCTCCCATCTTTTTCGTAAATATATTAGAATATATATATATACTATACTTTATAATATATTACGGTACCTTCCTTCACGTGTCGACTCCATCGTGTGGACCTCGGCATGCTGTGTTGACGTAAAGCCACCGATTAGAACGGATGCCCACAGAAACCCCCACCGAAAAGGAGCCCTCAAATTATGGGAGACTCGGCGGCCTTGGGCGGAAGTGCGGCGCTTCCGAGGCAAGCCCTAAAACACTAAACTTTAACCCTTAAGTCATACACCCTACGGCCCTCAGACCCTAAACTTGAAGACCCTAAACCCCTAAAGCCCAATACCCCAATCCACAGAAACCCAAACCCCGCAACCCCAAAGCTTAAGTCTCTAAGACCTTCTGGTCCTACTATAGGGGCCTTAATCATTACCTATACTATTTTGGGGGTTCCTACTTATAATTAGAGTGTAGTGGGCCCCAAAACCCTATTCTAATTATTAAGGCCCCTTTGTTATAGTACCCTTATAGATCCCTTTTAGTAGCCCTCATAGACCCTTTTACAGGAACCCTATTCTAATTATTGAGACCTCTATATTATGTGCTCCAAGCTAGAGGTCGCTCGCAGCCCGCCCCAGCACCGGCTCTTCCTGAGGCTCGAGCTTAGAGTTTAGGCGTTGGGCTTACCCATAGGCCCCATAGTAGTTCCTTTTTGGATTTACTACTATGGGGCCTATGCGTAGGGCATGGAGGTTTGAATTATTAGTCCTAAGATCCCGTTACGGCAAGGGCTTTCTTGCGGGGTGTAGGGTAGCAATAGTATCACTATTCGGTCCCTGCAAAATCATACGACAATCTACATAGATAAATGAACACACACACATATATATATAGATAGAGATAGATAGATCGATAGATAGATAGATGGATACATAGGTACATAGATAGATAGGTAGGTAGATAGAGATAGATATATATATATATATATATATATGCACACGCACATATACATATGTGTACACACAAACATACCCGAAGCCGTATTCTACTTATATACTAGAGGCCCGAAGGAGTTTAGCATTCGGACTTCTGGGAGGGTATTCAATGAGGTTGTTGAGGCGTAGATGGCTGTAGAATGTAGGCTTCATGGTGGTTATTAGCAACGTTAGAAGTATATTGCTTGAGCTTGGAAATACGTCCAGGGCACCTCGGTTTAATGGCAATCACAACTGCACACGAACCTTGAAGCAGTGGGCCAGACGCGAGAAGACTCCTGACGCAAGACAGGACCGCATCTGGTCTCTCAGGAGAAGAGAAGCTGAGAAAAATAAAGAAATCCGAGATGGAAGACGTGTGAGCTGGAGCCTCGGCTCCTAAGATGGAATGACTGAGATTCACGTGAATATTGAGATCTTTGTCGAAGAGTCAGAACTCTCGTCCAGGATTCAGATTTCAACTGCATCATGTCAATTTCCCTACCCTTAATGCGCCCGAAACCTGAAGCCGGAAAGCCCACCCCAAATCCTGAACTCGGCCACTGACATGGCACGCCCAGCCAGAGCACAACAACCCGGGATGCCTTGCAATTTCCTTCAAACCCAAAGCCCTAAACCTTGACCACCTGGGAGGTTAGCCGCCCTCTGCTTGAGCACATCCTGCTTTTGACAGGAGGCTTGCAGGGGATGGATGGTGGGCTTTTCGTGTCTTCGGTGGGATATTCGTGCTTCAGGTGCTTTAGGGTTGCAGTGCTTGAGGCTTTTCCTTGTATTGCTCTTTGGTTCCCGTGTTCTCAAGCCTTAGCAGTATACGGACCGCAGCTTGGGTCTGATTTCGGGTTCGATCGGTGCAGTACTCAGTGTCTAGGAAAACGTGCCGAGGACCTGGGATGCAGGGTTCAGATGTTGGGCCCGCGGCTGGCTTTGGATGTATATAACTTGTGCCGAGGTTCAGAGCTCAGTACTCCAACCCCGAGGCCCCACCCAGCTGCTAAGGAAGACTTCTGCAGTTCGGAAGCCTCGACATCCGTGTGTTTCATACAGGCTAGACCATGAAGGAAAGCTGCGGAAAAGAAACGCATCTCACTCCGATATGTTGGAACAAAGGGTAAAACCTGTTGGAACAAACCATAACAAACGGTTCAGGCATGTTGCCTGAACCGGACGGTCGTCAGCGATCAGGTGCTTTGCCACATACCCTGAATCAACCACGTCCAAACCCCCAATCCCTAGCGAAAGCCACCAGAACAACCCAAACTTCGTGGCTTAAGCTCCAGCATTTCGACAAAGGAATCACAGTACCAAGTTATTAAATGCTTCGTCTCGGAAAGAAGCCACTCCATAGCAACTTGACATCGAGACGCACCTATGTCAAGCAAAGACATGTCCTGGCGAGGTAGGAATCGTGGTCCCAAAGACAAGGCAGCGGATGATTTGAGCAAGCGGTTTGCTTCCTAATTAAACACAAAGCCGCAAGTGCCAAAGTCTCAACCCGGAACCCTACTGTCGGACGTTGGGTTCGTTCACGGCTGGGGAACCTGCTGTGGCTTCTGGTATAGAAGCGTCGTGAAGGTTTTGGTGCACTGGGATCGTGCCAAGCCCAAAGACGGAGTTCAGGGCGCTAGGGCTCTGCTCAAATGTAGACTGAATGGTTTTGGGGCTTCAAGCCTTCCACCAGGGTTTAGGGTTTGAGGCTTTTGGCAGTTGTATTTTTCAAGTCTCGAGACAGCTTTCCATGCTGAAGCAGCACCGTGCTGTTCGTGGAGTCCTGCATTCAACGTCCAAGCCTCCTTCCGTTGTGCCTTTACGTACGGCTCAGGGGCTTAGGGTTGAGGGTCTAGGGTTGGCCTGAAAACTGCACCCTGACCTGAACCGTCAGCCCCAATCTTTCAATATCCTAATGTCCTCCAACAGCCCTGAACCCTAAACCAGGCTGTCCCCGTCTATCGGACGCTGAGCCATGAATAAAGAAAGGTGTTCAATCAAAGCTATGCCGCCCCCTTTTTCGGCTGATGGCTTGGCTTTAGGCTTTCGGGTCTTAGTGGAGGGTTTTGGGCCCACTTTGGGGCCCCAGAGCTGCAAATCCATCATTTCGTACTAAACTTCTGATGCACAAACAGAGAGACAGCAGAGAGTCATGGTCCTGACCAGGTAGGGTGCTGGGCTCCAGCGCCGAACGCAGTAAACTCTCTTCACAGTCCTCTTAAACGCCATGCATTCTAAACCCGCAAAGAGAAAGCCTAAATGTACTATCAGCACTGGAATTCCTAGTGTTGCTTCAAGCCGAGCCCTGAAGCCTTCAGTCAAATAACACCCCCACCGCCCCACCGCCACCCTCCTACCTGACCTAGGCCCTTTCACTCAAAGGCCAGTTGTCTTTGCCAGGCCACGCGGACGCAAGGTTGCAGCCTCGTCGCTGCGCTGGCGGCGCAGGCTCGGGCGTCAGGGCTTTGGGGAATCTCAGGTGAAAGGGGCACGGATCCTTGCTATAAGGATTCCCAAACAAGGCACCTGTTTTCCTGAACACCCGTTACGGCGAGCATATTGACGACGAAAAATATCCAATCCGCGAAGCCCAGGTTTCGCTTCGCATGTGGGCTGTGGGAATTCTCGGGCTCTGCTTGGTTGCTCAGGGGCCTGGGAAGGGGGCGTTGTGAGAAGTATGCCTTCCAAAATCCCGGTGAACCCGGAAGATGCTGCAGCACAGTAATGGCTACTGTATCTTACAGATGCAGCAGATGGCTCTGATTGTGAGTCTTGCGACAACGCGATTATGCTCAGTAGTACTGGTACTATCGTCCTGACCTTCGTTATGACTGTGTGCAGAATCATGAGTAACCCTCCAGAGGGCGGCCGTCGAGCCTAGTACGTGTTAGACCGGGAACAGTGGTACTAGTGATTCCAGAAACACTCATCAACTGGCGGTATGCGTCGTGTCCATGAGCCAGGTCCCGTGCAGCTAAACCCGAACCCTAAACACTGGTAAGATAAATGGTCTCCCGATTTCCCTTGACTGCCCTGAGACCCTAAGCCTGAAGGGCTATCTGCTGTAGAGCTTCGAAAACTTTTCTTGGGGGGCTTTGGCCGTGAAAGCAGACATACTCCCTCTAAACCCAAAGCCCTGAAACCCTGAAGCCCTGAGCCATCAAGCCTGGCCCTCAAATCCTAAGCCCTAGACCCCCAAAGCCACAAAAAAGGTTTCAGTAGTCCCAGTGCAGGTGGATGAGCATGTGGGGGCACAGGCCGACTCCAGAATCTGTGTTTTCTACTCAGCTTGGAGGTTTTATGATTCCAGGTTCAGGTTCAGGTTTTCAATCCGCAAAATTTTGAGGGTTCCGGCAAGCCTACGACCACAAGAAACCAAACCCAGAAGCCCATGGGCCAAAACCTCGAACCTGCAAGCCGACATGGGAAGCCCTAAAGCCCAGAAGGATTCTGAACCGGGTTTCGTAGCATACATGGTACAGTCTAAGATCACATTATATCATGGCATATTTCATAATGATATGTTGTATTTTTGCTGAGGTTCCACGAACCAGGATGTAGAGTTCAGGTATGAAGATGCTAAGAGGGCCCCAGCACCAAGTTGTCGGCAACGGTCTTTTTTCCGACCTGCCCGTCCTGGTGCGCTTTCCGGCTGCCACTGGCCGTAAGGGGCTAAGTTTCAACACCCCGCAGACCATCAAACATGGTGTAGGCTTGTTGTATGGGTTGTGAGTGTGAGTTCGAGGTTAGTTTCCCAGGTTTAGGCATGCGAGGTGTGTAGCTGCGATTGGTATTAACAGTACTGCAAAAATGTATAGTATAGTCGTAGTCGTGACGACGTGTATCGCCAGACCGGGTGCTTATACCTCCACTTGAGTCTACCCCTGAATCCAAAACCTAAAACCCAGAACACCAAATCCCAAAAGCCCTAAAGCCCCAGTGTCCTGAAGCCCCAAGCCTAAAAGCCCTAGAACCCTAAAGTCCTCGACCTCTGAAGCCCTCCGGGTCTACTACAGATCGGAGCAAACGCAGGACAAGCTCCTGGAGTTCTCGCTCGACAAAGTTCCTTCGATCAGGGAGAAGGCCCCTTATGGGGAACTGTTGGGTTCTATAATCGGGTCCCCTTGAAGGGAACTATGGGGGTTCTATGACAGGGTCGCCTTCAAAGGCCAAAAGAATTCGAAGAGGGTTTGGGGTTTAGGGTGCAGGAAGGCTCAGAACTTTAGATGATTTCGGGGTCTTGAGGGGTTGCAAACTAAAGATTGTTCTGGTTGAGTTGTGGTTAGTATTACTGTTGGTCTAGTATTGTTGATGTTCTTCTTCTTATTGCTCTTATTATCATGAGCACTGTTAAGGTGCAGTAACTATTATCATCATTATTTTTATCATCACGAGCATTGTTGTTCTTAATACGGTTTTCGTGAATCGGGCTTTATAAATTTGGGGGGCCTGGCAGGGTTGTTCACGGACGTTCTCTAGAGAGTGTTTGCACTGGTTTCTGGGAAAGCTGAGGTCTTGAAGAGGAGTGTAAAGCTTCAGTGTGCGTTGTATCTGCACCGGCTCTTGCCATGCCCACAGGTCAAAAACGAATTTGAAGGAATCAGCCGTTTGCACGCAGACAGACGCAAGGTTTCGGCACTGGGATTGCAGGATTCATGCTTCCTAAGGCGTACGCTGCAAGAAAAGTCGCAGCCCCGAATCAGCACCCGTGTAAGGCCCAGCCACAAACAGAACGGGACATCGAATGAGAATGGTTTCCTGAGTGCCCCATGCGTGGTGGTTTAAACCCTGGACCTTGACTCGCTTCAAGGGTGGGGTGGTGCTCATGAACGTTAAAATGGGCTTAGTACTTTAGGAATTCGAACATAGGGTTATACAGTGTCGTAGCACATGAGACTGAGGGAAGGGTTGGCGGGTCTGGATTTGGGGTTGGGAGCCGGGTTGACATACAATTCTTTACGGCCCAAAGCCTCGAACCCCCACAGAGCCTGAATCCCCAATTCCCCAAGCCCAAAACAGGCGGTTCGGGGTCTGGCGTCCTTGTCTTCCAGAGATGCCGAAACAGCGCTGCTGGCCGCTGGCCTCAGAGTTTAGCATTTGGCCTACCTGTACCGTTGAATTGTGAATCAGAGAGATAGGTACGGGCTTGGGATTTGAAAGGATCGAGGTGTTCGGGACATTTTCGTTTGCCGCCAGGCTCGGAGTATAAAGAGATTGGTTCATGTAGCCGAGGGTCGGGCCCAAGGCCACGCGGAATATTCCGCGCTCACGCTGTAGTGCGGTGCATCGTTTGGGTATGTCCCGTTATAGTTACTTGCACACGATCCACGCTCATTGTAAACGCACCGGGTGTGCGCGGGGTACACGTGTGGTAGTGCACGGCGACTGCGTGTGGTGGCATAGGTATGTCTTGATCTTTGGGAGATTTCAAGGATAGGTAGACGGTAGACGGATCGATAGATCGATGAATCGACAGACAGGTAGGAAGGTAGATCAATGCATAGATAGACAGGTAGATAGGTAGACGTGTAGACAGATAGATAGTTCGATAGATAGGTGAATAGAACAACAGATACATCGATAGATCGACAGATAGATAGTCAGTCGATAGATGCAGGAAGATTCGAAAGAAAGTGCGTGCTACAAACATCCCAATTCCCATAGTTTCGTGTACGCGCACGTCTCAAGTTGGTGTTTCCATCCTGCTCCTGAAATCGATGCGGATCAACCCTCATGCATAAACCCTAAGCCCTAAAATCTAAACCCCTAAACCCTAAACCCTCAAACTCTAAACCCGAACAACCGAAAGCCCTAAACCCTAAACCGCAATTGAAGCCGTGGGCCCGAAGCTTCAACTTCCTCAGCCGAAGGCTCGGGCCATGGATCCGTGTACTGCCGTGCGGGCATCGGTGATGCTGGCGAGTTTGTGTTTTGGGCTTGCGGTTTTCGGTATAGTAGATTTAGTTTTGTCTAGGGTTTACTCATTTAGGGTTCAGGGTTTAGGGTTCAGGGTCCCAGGGTCAACAGATTTTTCTAGCTCCCATCTCAGCCCCGATACCGTGGTTCCAAGAATGAGAGGCTTTCTGCGAATCTCTATATCGAAACCCGTAGTCATGCCGCGACTCAATGAGTGACTCAAGTTCGTGTCTCAGGAATTCAGTGTATAGAGGCTTATCTAGGGCTTAGGGTTAAGGGTACAGTGCATCGGTGTAGAGCACGGAGCGGAAACATGAAATGGAGCTCAAAGCTTCAAGACCCTAAGCCCTAAGCCCCAGTGGCCTTGCCCAATCCCTCGAGCCTGACCGCGGGTTTTAAGGTTCCCTCATGCTTAGACTTATACTGTTACTTCTCCTTCGCTTATACTTATCACTTATGACTTTAAACTATATCAGACTATACGGTCTAGACTATACTATACCACAGTTCACATAGCATACTCCCGAAACCTTATTCTGATCACCCAAGGCCCCAACATAAAAAACCCTTATAGGACCCTTATAGTACCCTTATAAGAGCCCTTTATAGGGAACTCCTAAAAGCAACCCCCTCTTCAAATCACTGAGGCCCCGAGTCCCAAAGTCCCTGCCCAACAGCGCCGCAGCGAAGGCAGTGCGCGGCCTCAGAATCGCCCCGGCCACAGTGGGAACCATCGTCGGCCGTCTCGACGACGTGGAGGCTCCCAAAATTCTCGGGCTTAGGGTTAAGGGTTTTACGGATTAAATGCATGATCTCGAAAGATGTTGTTTTTGCCAGCCGGCTGACCTGCCGCCCGGAGGCCTTTTTGGGGTGTGTTTTCGTTCTTGCGGCGAAGTTTTGGTCTACAACGTGCGATTTCCTCGAGTTTTTGAGCATTTCTTCTGTGTTGTGTTTGTTCGTTCTTGCTTTTGATGCTGATTTTGCCTGTGTGCGATTTTGCTCTTTTCGGGTCCCAAACTCGAGGTTTTTGCTGTTTTTTGGTGCGTTTTATGCTGGAAGGGCCGTTTCGACTGCATTTTCACGGTTTATTAGTCGTTTTTTTGTTGCTGTTTCTGTACTTTCGCAGAGCATCCGAAGGGCCGTTTTGACTGCATTTTTACGGGGGTTTCGTCGTTTTTTTGTTGCTGTGACTTCATTTTTACGGGTTATTAGTCGCTTGCTGTTTCTGTACTTTCGCAGAGCAACCATGTGCCAACCATGATAACGTCCAGATCAGACTCCATCCATTCCGGCAGAGCATCCATGTGGCAGCCATGATAACGTCCAGATCTGACTCCATCCATTCCCGCAGAGCATCCATGTGCCAACCATGATAGCATCCAGATCAGACTCCATCCATTCCCGCAGAGCATCCATGTGCCAACCATGATAACGTCCAGATCAGACTCCATCCATTCCCGCAGAGCAACCATGTGCCAACCATGATAACGTCCAGATCAGACTCCATCCATTCCGGCAGAGCATCCATGTGCCAACCATGATAACGTCCAGATCAGACTCCATCCATTCCCGCAGAGCATCCATGTGCCAACCATGATAACGTCCAGATCAGACTCCATCCATTCCCGCAGAGCATCCATGTGCCAACCATGATAACGTCCAGATCAGGCTCCATCCATTCCCGCAGAGCATCCATGTGCTAACCATGATAACGTCCAGATCAGACTCCATCCATTCCCGCAGAGCATCCATGTGCCAACCGTGATAACGTCCAGATCAGACTCCATCCATTCCCGCAGAGCATCCATGTGCCAACCATGNGATCAGACTCCATCCATTCCGGCAGAGCATCCATGTGCCAACCATGATAACGTCCAGATCAGACTCCATCCATTCCCGCAGAGCATCCATGTGCCAACCATGATAACGTCCAGATCGGACTCCATCCATTCCTGCAGAGCATCCATGTGCCAGCCATGACAACGTCCAGATCAGACTCCATCCATTCCCGCAGAGCATCCATGTGCCAACCATGATAACGTCCAGATCAGATTCCCGCAGAGCATCCATGTGCCAACCATGATAACGTGCAGATCAGGCTCCATCCATTCCCGCAGAGCATCCATGTGCCAACCATGATAACGTCCAGATCAGACTCCATCCATTCCCGCAGAGCATCCATGTGCCAACCATGATAACGTCCAGATCAGACTCCATC